>LPNX010601790.1:446005-457414 GCA_001517045.1 Pseudotsuga menziesii | reverse complement strand
CCTTAAAACACTGAAAAAGCAGGGAATAAAGCAGAAAAAGCAGATGGGCGCCTAGGAGGCCAGGAATAAAACAGATTTGATTCCTAAAGCTCTCAAGGGCTCTACATGAGTCAAAGATGGCAATTTTGACTTCTATGGATAGGCAATTAGCAACTTGCACATGGTGGGACTCATGGACTAGGAAAATAAGACAAAATAAATGAAATAATGTCTAAGTGGGTAAATACTATGGGTTGATTATTCTAACATTAAAATTGTAAGAAAAAATCATTATGTAAACTAACACATTCAGTAGATGAACAACCAATGATCAGTATCCCAAATAGATAGAAGAAAGACTATAATCCATGAAAAACATTTAATGAATAACTGTAGTACATAGCATAAAAAACAATTTAATTTTTTTCAAGTTGCAAAACATTTCATCATTCAAAAATTACAAATCTTTCCTTATAAGCGCTTGGTAGTCTCCTCTCTTGTATTCCTCCTAGGATTAATCGGCTAGTTACCCCCCTCCTCCTTGAGAAATACCCCCCCCCCCAAAAAAAAAAAAAAATATTACAAAATTTTACAAAGAAATAAGGCTCCCAAGATGTGGTATTACAAGATATTTCAGTTTCATGACTTGACAAGGGAGGAATGCCACTTGGAATAAGAATCCATTAAATCTTGGATGTCCTTAAACTGAGCATTTTGTAAATGAAATTGAGCTTTACATATTCAGGATGCGGTATAATTTTTCTTGATATTCATTCATTATTTGAGGAAAAGATCAATCATCATTAATGAATTAAGAGGTGTCTCAATCCATTGCTTGATCTCCTCCACAGTAAGCTGAGTCAAATCCATAATTTTCTCCTTAAATTTTGGAAAATTGCTCTCAATCTACTCTAGTTTAAATTTTGGAGGCATAGCCTCATCTATAGAATCTGAGAATTACAGATCTAGATACCCGAGCAATGTTTATGAGGAAAATAACCTCCTATTGGAGGTTTCTTTTCCATATTTTATTATGCATTCCACCAGAGCACAAATGCTTTCCCATGTTTCAATTATTACCTAAATTTTCTTAAGCTTAAGCTTATCCAGTATTAGCAGGTATTCTGTCATTCTATAAAGGAATCATAAGATTTAGTGGATTCCTTTCTTTTTTGTGATAGTCATGTAGGACATATGACTGATGGTCAAATGCATTATATAGCTCATGATTCTCACTGGAACATTTATACAAATTAACCATGCCTTGATAAAATCCATCATGTATTTTGCATGCTAATTGTTTAAACTCCTCTCCTGTGAATTTAGAGAAACAAGAGATAGTAGATGTAAGCTAGAGGTCCTTGATATTTTGTTCAGATATGGAAATTTTTTCTGCTTACTACTTATTTAGGACACCCTCCTTCTCAACCTTTTATTTGAGATAATTGTTCTTCCTTTGAAACTTGTTTAACTTCTCTTCATATTCCTCCTTGAGAAGCTGTCTTTCATGCCTATAGTGTAACTCATCTTGTGCCATGTCTTGTTTGTCCCTTTGCAGCTCTTGTTCCTTGTGTCTAAATTATTTATTGAGTGAATATACAGAATCAAAATTTTCCCCAGCAAAATATCCCATGGAAGATGTTGTATCCAAGGATTCCTATTCGGTATCAGAAGAGTCCCTTTTCCAAATGATCTGGTTAAGGGATACTGCTTATTTGACTGTTCCTTCTCTTTTCCTCTTGGTTCCCTTCCTAGCTACATCTTTCACTTTGCTTCTCCAAAAGCATTTCCCAAGAGAAACCATTGCATCCTCACCAAAATATGCTATCTTCTCTGTAGTTTAGATGGTTCCTTATTGAAAAATCACTAGAGGATCAGGTTGGTATTGAGGAATGTGGACTTCCACGCTGAGGGGTGAAATAATAATATGAGGTGTAGGAAAAATAAGTGCAAGGGATGAGGGAATATAAGTGGGGATATGTGTATCAATTTCAAGGTAAGAAATTGTAGAGATGGAAGGGATCTCTAGTTGTGAAAAAATAGAAAGTGGGGATGTTGGGGTAGCGTGGGGTGCTGAGAAGGTCAAAAGAATAGGTAAAGTAGGGGGGGATATTGAGCTAGAAAATTCTATAAGTATTGAAGCAGTAATGGTTATAGCCTAAATAATTATAGATAAATTGATTTCAGGAAAGGAAAATTCTTGAAGTGATGAATCAATAATACTCCTAAATGATTGTTTGGTGGCAATAGAAGATTTCATGGGAGTAAAAACATTAATAGGGAATATGGAAGGATTATTTTCCTCCTCCAAGTCATTATGTATCCCCTGAATCTCAACATTGGCTTGAGATAGAGGTTCTAATTGCTAAGTTGGAGGAACCTGCATAGATATTTTTTCTTGTGGAGTAGGTTCTACTAGTGGCACATGTTGTTCTACCCTATCCACCTCTTGAGCCATTGGACATGGATCAATGAATGGTTCTTCTTGTACCTGCACCTACTAAGGAACCACTTGAAACTTATGCTTCTTGGTGTGAGGCTCAACTACTTCTGACTGTGCCTATATCTATGAGTTGATCCTTGCAAGACTTTTCTTAAACTCTACCCCTTTGTGGAGGGTTTCTATCATCAAGAAAGGATAGGTTCTTGTACGAATTTCAAGAACAAAATTACCTTTATCCTTTTATTGACTACCAAGAGCAATATAATAGCTAGCTGCTTTCTCTTTGGCATCCGTTTCCAAATTTTTCCTCTGAATGTTCTCTTCCCCTATAAGTTTTACCTATCTATAATGGAGCACATAAGTATTCAACTCCTTTTGATATTGAAAAATATGAGCTTTGAAGTGGGATTAGAAATCCTACTCAATACCTCTTGGAAATAAATAGTTGGTCAATAAATTGAATCATTGGGTTCATTTTGAAGAGCATGGGGAATCTTATCATGCTCCTGCACAAAGTGGCTCGCTAGGTATGACTTAGGGTCATGCATCCTCTTTGGTTCTTCCCCTAATTTCATGTCAGAAACCTCCCTACCAAATATAGAGGCATGGGTGGAATTTTCTAGAGTAACGAACCCCAAAATCAACTAAAAATTGGGTCAGGACTTCCTCTTGGATGATGCAAGTTTAGGAAAATCCCCATTGACAACAGTCTGATACGCGGTCTCCAACAAAACCATTCAATCGAGGACTATTCTTGGGAGCATGTGGACTATATTGTTTCCCCAAACATGAATGTAGGAGAAATATTCTCCTGTATACCAATCACCATGTACTGTAATCAAATCTCTAGCCCTTTCATAGAAAGTTGGAGCATCCTCCTTGAAAATTTTCTAGTACATTGACCTTAGAAACATGCCAGAGATTTCATAAATTTGGGGAAAAATATTGTCCTCCCACATATTTGAGCAATATATATGTACCAGTAGTGAAGTATTGGTCTAGTTCCATTGCATGGCCAAAAAGGAAGAATTCATGTAAAATATGTCCATAACATAACCCGACATGTAGAAAGTCGGCTTCCTTGAGGCTGAAATTTTTGGATATTTCTTGATTTCGTCATTCATATTCACAGTTAGAATATGTTACCATTTAAAAGACTCACCTATAAGCAAGAGAAGGTGGGCTACAAGAATGCATTCGGCTTTGAACACTGAGCAATTGGGTAATCCATATAATCATAAAAACATAGCTGCAAGCAAGGAAAAGGGTTCCCTAAACCAGATATAGGGTAATAATTTTCTGCCATAGGGACATACTCAACTAGGTCTTCCATCCAGGATTTTACTACTTCGTCAAAATTAAGTTGGGATAGAACCGCATCAAGGAATTTGGAATTCAAAATATATTGAGGAGGCCCAAGGGCATAAGCTCTGGAGAAAACATTAGGATGGAAGTGTTATATTGTTATCATTTAGACAATATGATGTTATGATATTATCTGATAGAATAACATGCACAACAATCAATCACAAGAGACAATAGACACACATATTTTCCTCAGGGAAACCATAAAAAAGAAAACCTCGCAACTTCCTTAGATATAGAATGAGCACCAATGACAGCAGTAAAACCCAAAGAAAGAAAGATGATATCCAACATCTGTTCTCTCTCTCACTTGTGTGAGATCCTCTTCTCTCACCTATGCACTATAGCTGGGTGAGTGTGTGTCTCAAATAGAGAGGCTCACTCTCTATTTATACTATTTTCCAACATGACAATTACTTACTAGGGCCAACTTCTCTAGGATAATCTAATAACCCTAGTGCCCCACAACTGTGGGGACTTTTACCCCCAATCAACAATGAGGGTTAACCTCTACAACTTTACATGAATTGATTACATTAATGATTCTCCCTATAGGAACATCAAGGACCAATGAAATACAATATATGAAATATACAAGTGAATACATTCCAAAGTTACAAATACATCAACAATCCCTCTTAACTAGGAAAGTATTCTCTTGAAACAATTCATTAGCACAAGTATTCATCAGTAGATCACCATCAAGGATGGATCATCATTGGATCATCATCAAAGTTGGATCATCACTGGATCATTAACAAAGTTGCATCATCACCGGATCATCATCATCATCACTGCTCCAGTTGTCTCGATCAAATGGTGCTATCTCTCAATTCTACTCGTCACAGGAAGTTCTACATAGCCAACCCTTTTTCATGTTGGTTTTAGGCCTAGCCTCCATGTAGTTATTCATATTCTTCATCACGTATATCTAACCATGGGAGGAATAGATGCAACATCCATGTCAGAAAGGCCTGCCCAACACTTATATATGACCATTGGGAGGAACACATCCAACATCCATGTCAGAAAGGCCCAACACTCACATCTGATCATGGGAGGAATACATCCACATTCCATGTTAGAAAGGCTCACTCAGCACTGACATCCACTAGCATGGTAGGACACACCTACTACCATCTAGGAAAGGCTCTGCACTTACATTTGACCATGGGAGGAACACATCCAACATCCATGTCAGAAAGGATTTGCACTTATATATGACCATGGGAGGAACACATCTAACATCCATGTCAGAAGGGATATGCACTTACATCTGACAATGGGAGGAACACATCCAGCATCCATGTCATAAGGGCTCTACACTTACATCTGAACATGGGAGTAACAAATCCAACATCCATGTCACAAGGGCTATGCACTTACATTTGACCATGGGAGGAACATATCCAACATCAATGTCAGAAGGGATCTACACTTACATCTGACCATGGGAGGAACACATCCATCATCCATGTTAGAAGGGCTATGCACTTACATCTGATCATGGGAGGAACCAATCCTACCACCATGTTAGAAAGGAACGCCCAACACTTATATCTGACCATGGGAAGCCCAGCCTTCCACCATGATAGAAAGGCCCAACACTCACATCTGACCATGGGAGGCCCAACCTACCACCATGTCAGAGAGGCTCATCTAGCACTTATATCTGACCATGGGAGGCCCAACCTATGACCATGTTAGAAAGGCCCATCACTTACATTCAACCATGGGAGGCCCAGCCTGCCACCATATCAAAAAGGATCAACACTTATATATAACCATGGGATGTTGAGCCTTCCACCATGTCAAATAGGCTCTACACTTACATCTGGCCATGGGAGGAATACATCCCACAACCATGTCAGAAGGGCACTGCACTTACATATGACCATGGGAGGAACACATTGTGCCACCATTTCAAAAGGGATCAACACTTACATCTGACCATGGGAGGAACCAATCCTGCCACCATGTTAGAAGGGCTCACGGACTCATCACTCCCCCTTGGAGGGAACCTCAATCTAGAGAACACCAAGCTTCTCCCTAAAGTACTCAAACTTCACTCTGGCCATTTCTAGCATAGAATCACATTAGGTTTGATTATGTCGAAGGATAAACTACGATTTTTGGAAAGATTGATTACATCTGAGGATAACCTACTCGATTGTTTACATCTGAGAAACCTACGATATTCTCCAGTAGTTTATGCTGGAAAACCTGTCTCACTGGCTATGATAGAAATCCCTCTTTCGAGAGATCTCGATCTGGATCACAAACTGGAGCTTCACTTATCCTCTCTCCAAGTATTTGAGCAAGTGGCAACATATTTTTCCTCAGCTGTACTCAATGCCATGTAGGACTCCTTCCTACTAAAACAAGAGATCACACCTAATCCCATACTCAAGAAGCACCCTGAAGTGCTCTTGCTATCAATGGCACTGCCAAATATGAATCCACAGAACCATCCAGGTTAATCTTCTGATTTGCTTCATACTTGAGCCCATAGTCAACTGTACCCTTTAGGTATCTCACTACATGCTTTGCAACCATCACGTGAACATGTATCAGATCCATCAGGAACTAGATCAGTGTGTTCATAGCAAAGCAAATATCTGGTCTCATATTCATCAACTATATCAAGGACCCAATCATCTTATGATGCATCATAGAATCAACAAAGTCTAATGAAGCAATACTCAATAACTTTAGGTTCGATGCCATAGGTGTGGTCATGGCCTTGCAGTCCATCATCCTGAACCTCTTCAGGATCTCTACTGCACACTTCCCTTGTCCCAGGGATATTCTGTTAGATTTTTATCATTCAAGCTAGCATTATATTAAGATGTTTAACTAAGAGAATAACAAGAAAAGCAATCAAACATAAGAGATAATGAACTCAAAGTTTTTCCTCGGGAAAACCATAGAGGAGAAAACCTTGCAACTTCCTCATACATAGCATCATCACCAAAAGCAAAACCCCAAAAACAGTAAGATGATCTTCCAACAACAGTAGTCTCTCTCTCTCTTGTTCCAACAACTTCTTCTCTCTCAGTTATGTGATACAACTGAGTGTGAGTGAATGTGTGGTAAATAGAGAGGCTCACTCTCTATTTATACTAATTTCTAACGTGACAATAACACACTAGGTCTGACTTCTCTAGGAGAGTCTAATAAACCTAGGGCCCCACAATTGTTGGGACTTTAACCCTTGATCAATAGGAGGGTTACCCATAATGACTTTACATGACTTGTTTACATTATTGAATCTCCCGATAGGAACATCAAGGCATGACATGACTCAACCACTTCCTGGAATAAAAATCAGGGTTTAATACATAAGATATACAAGTGAATACATTCTAAAGTTACAATTTCATCAACACTCTCTCTTAACTAGGAAGGAGTTATCTCGACACAAATTACGAGCACAAGTATTCTTCTCGTATCATCTGGATCATCATCGAGTTCTTGTCATCCTCATCTAGATCTAGATCATCACTAGATCTAGATCTAGTATACATACCCACTTAATGAACTAGATGACATCAGACCACATACATCGGAGTGGATGATTTCCAAGATTCCTTTTTCCTTGCTCTCGCTACTTCGAAATGTCTTCTTTGTATTCTTTCCCTTCCCACATCCTTTGCAGACACCGTCATGTTTTGTCTGAATTTCTGGAAGTCCTTCAACAACTTTCTCGTAAGTGGTAGTGCTCTGTAGTGCACATGTGCAAACCTTCTATGGCAAATTTCATTTGGCTCTACGAAGTCATGGACCAAGGCTTGTTTTGGATGGCCCTTTAATTTGTATAGACCTCCTTTTTCCCCAATCACTATTACATTATAAATATTCTTTCCCTTTGGCCACATGAGAACTTTGCCATATACAAATGAAACCCTCATACCTTTTGCATCTAATGTATATATTAAGAGGAGGTTTTTCTTTAGTCTTGGTAGAAACAATAGATCCTTCATATTTATATAATTTCTAGAATCTAGCTTATAGGAGGATTCTCCACTACATTTTATTGGATAATGGTAGTCATATCCAAGTTTCACTTTGTGGGGTGATTCATGTTCTGATAGTTTCACAAAGGATTCTTTGAATCTTGTCAAATGTTTGGAAGCCCCATTGTCTATAATCCAATCATTTCTTCCATGTGTGATGTTTCTCATGAGAGTGGAAATCAAAACATATTCTTCATCACTTGAAGAATCATCACTTTCTTGTCTGATTCTCTTTGTGGAAGGTTCATCATCCTCTGCAGCATGACCATGATGTATTCTCTTGTTTCCCTTCTTCTTGTGAGACACACTTTTGTTCTTAGGAACCAAAAATGTAAACAGGTCATGTAAAGTCATTTTGGGTAACCCTCCTCTTGATCAGGGGTTAAATTCCCCACAATTGTGGGGCCTTAGGGTTATTAGACTCTCCTAGAGAAGTCAACCCTAGTGAGTTATTGTCAAGTCATAAATCAGTATAAATAGAGAGAGAGCCTCTCTATTTATCACATATTCACTCACACTGAGTTGTAGAGCATAAATGAGAGAGAATAAGTTGCTGGGACAAGAGAGAGAGATACTACTGCTGTCGGTAGATCATGTTAGTATTTTCGGGTTTTACTTTTGGTGTTGATTCTATCTCTGGGGAAGTTTTATGGTTTTCTCCTTTATGGTTTCCCCAAGAAAAATATTTGTGTCTATTGTCTCTTGTGTTTGATTGATGTGCTTGTTATTCTCTCAGTTAAATATCCTAATATAATGCTAGCTTGAATGATAAAAATCTAACATGGTATCAGAGCTAACCTGAGAACAAGACACTATATAGCTGCAAAAAATAGGGCTTCCTACTTTTTGGATCTCTCTCCACAGATTTTCAGCAAAAGAAGGTTGGGATGACTCTCCTCTCCAAGGTGCACCTTTCTGTCGAAGGAAAATCTTATTCTGAGCATTTTTAGTTTTTGTCCCGACACTTCTGCCAGAAATTAGGGCTTTCTACAGAAGTGGAATTTTTTAGTGAGCCCAGGCCTGGATTGATCTCCTTCTCAAAATCGAAGTTTAGAGATCAAGATCAAATTTTTTGGTTGGATAGAACTCCAAGAAAGTCAAACCCTAATCTTCTCCTGAACTAGCTCTGTAGAAATTAAGCTCCAGATCCAGTTCTGACATCTTGACCTGGTAAGATATAAATCTTTTACATTTCCATTTGAGGTTCTCTGTTAAGATTTCTGATCATACCAATCTTGATGAAAAGCTTCAGGGAGCTGATAACTTATGAGCCTGGAAGTATAGGATCTCCCTAGTCCTGGAAGAAAATGAGTTGGACTCTTACATCAATGAAGAGGTTCCAGTTCCAGAGGGAGATTAGGCCAATGACTTACACAAAAAGAAATTGGTCATGGCTAAGAGGATTATTGCTGATTCAATCAAGGATCACCTCATACCATAGGTTTCCTCCCTAAAGACACCTAAAGCTATGTTTGATGCCTTGACCAAACAGTTTGAAGGAAATAACATAAATGGAAAGATGAATATGAGAAACCAATTGAAGAATATAAAAATCCAGAATGCAGAAACCATCCAGTCATACTTTACAAGAGTCTCTTAGATCAAGGAAAAACTTGAAACATTAGATGAAGAAGTGGAGGATGTAGAAATTGTGATGACCACCTCGAATGGTCTCCCTAGATCATGGGACTCCTTTATTCAAGGGATCTGTGCCAGAAGAAAGCTAGTAAATTTTAGTAGACTATGGAAGGAATTCTCACAAGAAGAAGCTCGGATAGCATCTTGAGAAGAAAAAGATGGGAAGTGACGATCAATCTCTCACAGTACACTCAAAGAAAAGTAGAAGAAACTCTCATCACTCCAAAGGTAAGTACTTCCACCAGAAAGATAACACTAGAAGGGATTTATCTAAACTCGGATTCTATACATGTGATGATAGAGGAAATTTTTCCAGAGATTGTCCTAGAAGCAAAAATAGCTCTCACAAGAATAAGGGAAACACAAGAAAACATCACGCTCATGCTAGAGAGGATGATGAACCTTCAATAAAGAGAATCATACAAGAAAGTGATGATTCTTCAAGTGATGAATAATATGTTTTTGTTACCTCTCTCATGAGAACTATCACACATGGAAGCAATGATTGGATTATAGATAGTGGTGCTTCCAAACATATGACAGGATTCAAAGAACCCTTTGTGAAACTATCTGAACATGAGTCACCTCACAAGGTGAAACTTGGGGACGCCTACCAGTATCCAATAAAATGTAGTGGTGAATCCTCCTATAAGCTAGACTCTGGAAAGTATATGAAGATGAAATATGTATTGTTTGTACCAGGAAAAAAGAAGAACCTCCTCTGCATATCTGCATTGGATGCAAAAGGCATGAGGGTTGCATTTGTAGATGGCCAAGTTATTATGTGGTGAAAGGGAAAGACTATTGATGATGCATTAGTGATTGGGGAGAAAGAAGGAGGTCTATACAAATTGAAGGGGCAACCAGAACAAGATTTGGTTCATGACTCAGTAGAACCAAAGAAATTTTGCATAGAAGGCTTGCACATGTGCACTACAGAGCACTACCACTTGCAAGCAAAGATGTTGAAGGTCTTCTAGAAATAAAGACAAAACATGAAGGTGTCTACAAGGGATGTGTGAAAGGAAATAACACAAATAAGACATTTCCAAGTAGTGAGAGCAAGGAAAAAGGAATCTTGGAAATCATTCACTACGATGTATGCATTCTGATGTCATCCAGTTCATTAAGCGAGTATGTATATTATGTTTCTTGTATTGATGATTTTTATAGGAATGCATGGATATAATTTATGAATAACAAAGACTATGTGGAAATTTAACCTCGGTGTTAGAACAATTACAGTCACAAAAATTGTGAATTACACATGTAAATAACACACAAAGGAGACTGAATATGGAGCTGAACACTAATCTGTATTGAATAAGTGTACAATAGCCAACCCTATGAAGTCATAGGCTGCCAAAATAAATAATTACATGAGATATTTGAATGCATAAGGATGTCATTCGAATTTGGTCAAAAGCAAGCTTACTAAATTTAAGCAAATCCCCCATAGGTGCATAAAGTAGTTTCCAAAACTGTCTAGGAGCTCACGAATTGGAGAAATCAATTAGGAAAGATAATAGGTGATGGAAGGAAAAATAATACATGATTTTATTAGGAGAAAAGAGTGGAGGATGATGAGGACAAAAAACAAGTTAACTTCACCTAGTCAAACTTTCCCAATTGCCTTAAAACTCAGAAAAAGCAGGCAATAAAGAAGAAAAAGTAGACATGCACTAGGAAGGCTAGGAATAAAGTAGATTAGATTCCAAGTGGTTTCCCAAGCACTCCATGACTCTAATTTAGCAATTTTTACCACTTTGGATGTGTGGAGGACAACTTGCATAAGGTGGAATACGAAAATTAGGCAAATAAGACAAAAATTGGATTAATTAATGTCTAAGGTAGCTAACTATGGGTTGATTATTCTAACACCCCCCCTTAAGCCTGAATTATGAGTAAAATATCATAAAATTATAGGGCCTAGCAACAAGGATTAGTCACCCTTTACATACTGCATGT
>LPNX010601790.1:382399-445935 GCA_001517045.1 Pseudotsuga menziesii | reverse complement strand
AAATCCTCCCTTAAACATGGACAGTAAAACAAAATTTGAAAATATTGTCATCACTCATGCTTCACAGCATGATCAGAAATCCCCAGTAGTGATTTGAGATTGCTAAATGTCTTCTCACAAAAAACTTTGGTGAATATATCTGTTACTTGTTTTGAAGATGAACAGAAAAGTAGGTGAATGGTGCCATCATGCATAAGCTGTCTGAGGTAGTGCATATGGATCTCAATGTGTTTGGTTCTTTGTCTCTGAACTAGGTCATTGCATATTCGAATGGTACTCTGATTATCACAATAGATAGTAGTTGAGTATTCTGATTCAAAGCCACACTCACCAAGTAACCCCTGTAACCATAAACATTGAGTTGTTGCATTTACAACTCCTGTGTACTCTGCTTTTGTAGATGAGAGTGCAATGGCACTATGTTTCTTGCTTGACCAGCTGATTGGTCCTTCAGCAAGAATAAACACATATCCTAATGTTGGCTTTCGATCTTTGTTGTCACCTACCCAATCAGTGTCAGTAAACCCAATCAAATCAAGATCAGATTTAGCTTTGTAGAAGATCCCATGAGTCCTTGTTCCCTGAACAAAGTTAAGGATCCTTTTGGCTACTCTCCAATGAATCTCATTAGGCTGATCCATGTATCTTGAAGCTACACTTACTTCATAATAAATATCAGGTCAATTATGTGTAAGATACATGTTGGGCTATAGGGCAGACCCGGGCTTTATACCATTAACTTCACACCAACAAAAGACCCACAGTGTTGGCCCTTTCGGCAACAACCTGCGAACAGGTTGCGGTCTCACCCGAAACAGCTATGGGGTGCCACAGAATCAGGTTTCTACAAGCAGAAGAGGGATATTACTGTACCTTTAGCTTCTAACAATTATAATCATAAAATGCAGAGCTTTAATAGTTACTTTTTTAGCTTCGCAGTTAGATAAACAAACAATGCCTTGCTTAACCCTTTACTGGGAATTACAGCGAAGTTAGTATTTAGCAGTGATCTTACTTATCAGTTATATCTTTATCAATGCATAAAAGAACATAACAACAACACAACAAAAACCACAACACACGATATAATGTGGTTCACCCCCAGTTTAGGGGTTACGTCCACATAACTGTGTTTTATTCAACTCTTTACAAAAACCACAGTTCTGATCTGTGCACTCAGCTGCAAATCCATTCAAGTCCTCAAATCCATGCACACAGCTGCAGGCCTCTGCGCACATAGCTGCATATTTCCTTAATCATCAAAAACCCTCTGCGCACACAGCTGCAGAGGTCGTCCACCCACACAGCTGGGACTTAACCTTATTACAAACAAGCCTTAACTTCGCATTAATTCATCTTACATCAAAAGCCTAAACTGACTTCTTTACAAGAGTGCTTATTTATAGTGTACTTATTACAAAACCATGGGCTTAAACCATGGGAACCCCAAACCCTAAACCATGGACTTAAACCATGGGTTTATTACAAAAAGAAGGTTTTACTCAACCCCGACACCCCTAAGACTGTTTTGAGTCGTAACTCCGCTTACAACTTCCACAAACTATGGAGTTACCAAAATTAGGGACCGTTAAGGTGCGCGCCCCAATAGGCCCCTAAGACTCACCAGTGGCCTATCCCGGCACACTTTGCTGCTCTTCTGGTAGTCGAAATTTGTCAGTGAATATAGTGAACTGCTTGTTGAGACCACGCATGATATTGTCTGATGCTTGCTCCTTTTCAACCAACTCCTGTAATACTGTGGCTGATACTTCACTGACGTTTTTCTGTGCAAATGCATCATATTCCTTTAGAACTTTGAGTTGGGTGTCCACAGCAGTACTCAACTCGAAAGCTTCGCTGATAAGTGGCTGCATAGAATTTTCCACTTCTGTTGCTTTTTCTCTGCATGAATCAATTTCCTGCTGGAGTTCATTGCTTCGCTTTACCTTGAGAATTTTATCCATAGGTGATAGAGTCTTAATTTCCACTTTTACTGTATCCAACTTTGTCTGTCGCTGCCTGATGGTTTCTTGCAGCTGTCCGACTTCTGGATGTTCCTGCAGGGTGGTCCAAGCCTCCACACTGTCTTCTAGCAGCTTTGCTGCGCTGCTCACAATATCCGAGATTTTTGTTGTGGAAGCCTGAATGTCTGCTCGGTGTTTCTCCATGACCTCTGGTGGGCTCTCCAGGGTGATGCGGAGTTGAAGCTCCGAAATCTGAGCCTCATGTTCTGCTTTGAGCTTCTCTATTTCACTGCGAGACTGCTGTGCGTAGTATTTTAGTTTGGTGATTCTTTGCTTCAGTTCTTCCTCATTCTGGATGTCGAAGTCAGGAAGACTTCGACACGCCTCCTCCAATACTCGTGCTAATGTGACCTGCTTATGTTCTGTGTCACTCTTTCTCTGTTCCGCTTCCTCCAACTGTGTTACAAGGCTATCATTCTGCTTCCTGGTATTTTCCAACAGTATTTGTGAGTGGTGGTCTCGGGCTTGGATTTCCTTCATGATGGATGACTGACAGAGATGTAATTCCATCATGGACATCTTAGTGTAATCTATTCCAACTATCATGCTCATCTCCGTGTGAGATGCTGCATCGGTTATGATGAGCGCGACACTTGAGACTTGTCCCCGGTGTTCTCTAACCGGCCATTGTATTGTGTCTGGCTGCGTAGGTACTGGGGCACTACTTGCTGCAACGCCTGTCGCTGATTTTTCTGCTAACTGCTTCAGCTCCGATATTTGCTTTGTGACACTAGTGATGTCATTAAGATGAGTGTCTGTAAACTATGACCATTTCTTGGTGAGAACTTCTATGGATTTCGACAGAGCCTGATTAAGCTCTTCACTGGTTAGGGTAGGCTCTTTGTCGATATTCTTGTCTTTCGATGCTTTCATTTTCTTGCAGGACTAAAGTTTGGTCACTTCTTCGGCCTCTGGTGACTTGCGCTTATCTGGCCGATTAGGGTCTGAGATATTTTTGACCGACTCCTCTTCTTCTCCTTCATCTCTGCCATCTCCACCCTGGTCGGTTTCACTCTGATGTGACTCCATTTGCTCTTCGCTATCCTCTAGGGGATCTTGCTGCTACGTCTGACTAGGGCCAGCGCCCACATTGGTGACCGAAGGGGTTGGGATGCTGGGCTTTGTTCCTTTGTCCTTCAGCCATTCAGCCGGCCACTGCTGAATTACTGTGAGGATGTCATTTTTGGTCACCACATATGGCAGCTTCCAGCATGCCTTCTTTTGATCTGCGTGGACCTGGATAAAAAAATTGTGCATGTCAACCTGGAAGTTGGCCACTCCATCATATTGAGAGAATAGCTCATTACTGAGCCGCGGGGTTTTGACAATCTCATATGAGATACTCATGGCATAAAAGGCGAACACAGTGTTCGTCATCTGCTGGGATGCTTTGTCCTGCGACACCCAGAGTGATGCGTACCTCGCTGCACCTGACATGCTTGGAGTTACATCAATAAACTGCACCTCGGTGGGCTCTTTCCACCCAATCAGGGCAATAAGTACGATCAGCCATGAATAGTGAAAGGGTCTACCTTTTTCTTGCGTGTTGCGGGAATTTTCAAGAAATTCCTTAGCGATGTATGCTGCCCAGTTGTAAATGTAGCCTTCCACACAGTTCACAGCAATACTTACAATCGGGGCAGGTACTTCATATGGTCTGCACTTTCTCATCAATTTGCAGGCTAAGAGTTCAGCTACGAAGCGAATGTTGTGATGCTGAATGGCCGAGGTTTGATACCCTCGCTTCCCTTTCGTCATCCTGAAGTGTTCTTTCATGCTATGTGCTAGCTTCATATCTTCATGCTTTCCCAAAAACTCAATGCTAGGGTCAGGTCCTTCCTTCGGCAGGCCTGTAATCTAGTGAATGAGTTATTTATTGATAGCGATTTTCTAGTTTCTGATCTAGAGGTACCCATCGTGTACCAATTCCAATAATTTTTTGACCACCACGGTTACCTGTGTGCTGCGTCCGAAGTGGGGCACATCGAGCATCTTCAACAACCCAGCTTTGTCCAAGCCAGCAGCCCACTATTTTACTTCTAATAATGTCGCTTCAGTCTCCTGATAGTGGACAGAGTGTAAGTATGTCCCAGGAATGAACTATGGAAATTTCCCATGATCATTGGTATCGTGTGTTGGGATGCACACCCTAACGGTCCTTAAGATGGATAACTCCATGAGTTTGGACTCAAAATAGTCTTAGGGGTTTCGGGGTTGAATCAAAGTCTTCTGTAATAAACCCATGGTTTAAGCCCAGGGTTTAGGGTTCGGGTGCCCATGGTTTAAGTCCATGGTTTTGTAAAAATGCGCAGTATAAATAAGCGCTTGTGTAAAGAAGAAAGGTTAGGTTTATGATGTAAGAAATATTAAGGCGAAGCTAAGGTTGATTTTGTAAAGAAAGGTTAAGTCCCAGCTGTGTGCGTGGACAACCTCTGCAGCTGTGTGTGCAGAGGGTTTGTAAAGAAGATTGAGGAAAGACCTGCAGCTGTGTGCACAGGGGCCTGATGCTATGTGCGTGGCTTTTTAAGGACTGAAGGGATTTGCAGCTGAGTGCACAAATCAAACTGTGGTTTTGTAGCAAGTTGAATAGAACACAGTTTGTGGACGTAGCCCCTACACTGGGGGTGAATTACGTTATATCCAGTGTTGTGGTTTCTTGTGTTTTTTCTGTTTCTGTTGTCTTTTATGCATTAATAATTGTATACATCTGATAAGTTAGATCACTGCTAATATTTAGCTTCGTTGTGAATTCCCTGTAGTGGGTTGAGCAAGTCACGTCTATTTATTTATCTGCGAAGCTGTATGTGAATGAATGATAAAACTTTATAATTATTGACTAATAAGGTTATTAAAAGGCTAAGGTACAGTAATCCCCCTCTCGGCTTGCAGAAACCTGATTCTGCGGCACCCCATAACTGTTTCGGGTGAGACTGCAACCTGTGCGCAGGTTGTTGCTGAAAGGGCCAACACTGTGGGTCTTTTGTTGGTGCGACACTAAAGGAGTAAACCCAGGTCTGCCCTATTGCCCAACAAATTGGTTCAGTTGCCGGTTGAACTCAGTACCTGCTCAAGAGGGGTTTACATCGTACCTCAAGGGCTATGTTCTGGAGGCCCTCTGTGAAGGAAATCGGTGATTGGTTTGCTGAGACTTGTCTGAAATTCACGCAGCAAGAGAATACGAATCCGTGTCGAAGCCCAAGTGACTTTTTACAAAGGTATGTTTTTTGTGATACTTATGAAATTTTCTTTGGTAGTATCCACATAGAGTTGCACCAGTGGTTGTCTAGGTTAACAGAGAAGAGGACGAACTTTCAAGCTCGATGGATTCCTGTGTGGACCCCCGCAAGGGTCAATCTCGTGCCACACGTGAACAATGAGGTATCCCGCGCCGTCGACTTCTGGACGACGCGAACGTTAGAAGCCTTTGTGACAGAATTTTCCATTGACAAAAGCACCTCATTCAGCGAAGCCGAACGGCATTTTTTCAAGGGCCCCCGTGGTAAGTTTTTAAATTCCTTAAGCTTGAAGATTAAAATACTATTGGTTGAAAAGGGTATATTATTATTTGAATCGGATTGTTAGTTTAGTGGTACTAATCTATGTTTGCAAGTGACACTGTCTTCGACGAGCAAAGTGGGTTGCTGTGAAACGGAAAAAGGTATAAGAGAGATTTTGATTCCCATTCCTTAGGTCAGGCTACCGCGCCCACCCCTGTAAACCCTGAAGAGTCAGATTCCAACGAAAACCCTTCGGTTGGAAACCCTCTGGTCACCCCGCAACGCCGCTCCGCTACCCTTAACATTTTGTCGCAGTCTGAGAGTCAACCAAGCTCGAGTATTCCGGCCACAAGCCAGTATACCCCCGTAAATCCTCCCCCATCAACGTCCTATCCTCCTCCCAACCCTCCCAAAACCACCATGGCCCACCTAGCTGATGATATTAAGCTGCCCATCTTCAAAGGAATGGGATCAGAAGATCTAGAACAGTTCTGGTTTTTATGTGAGGCTGTCTAGAACGTGAAGAATATTACAGACCTGGATGTGCGAGCCGCGCAGCTCATTACTTCCTTCCAGGACCAGGCTCTGACATGGTTTATGAAATTTTCCAGCACTAAGAGCCCTACATTAGACGAGATCAAGGAATCCATAATCAAATAATTTAAGAAGCCCAAATCGGAGTCGCAGAGCATCACTGAACTCAAGGAGATTCAACAACGACACGGTGAATCAGTGTGGGACTTTGATCAGAGATTCAAAGTTCTACTGGACCAAGTCAGCTTTACCATTATTCCTACGCAGCACAAGGAATGGTTTATTGCAGCATTACTGCCGCATATCAGAACTCCGCTCATACAACAAAATATTGCTGACCAGCAAGAGGCTCTGGAAATCGCAATGAAACTAGAGACTACCCCTACCAGAGATGACTTTGGTATTGCTCACATCCAAGCGCAGCTAGCCGCAATGGCCCTAGAACTTCGTGAGATGAAAAAGGGAAAACCTGATCGCAAAGAAGTTTGGTGTACGTAATGTCGGACCGAAGGTAACGACAAGGAATGGTGCCCCCTGATAAACAAGTACGTGCAGACAAGCGCGCCGAACCCCTGTCCACCACAAGTTCTCTATTGTGAGCTTTGCAGAATGACAGGTCAGCACCGACCTGAGAACTATTACCTACTGCAAAAGTATGAAAAAGGACCTAAGAACTCCTACTGTAATTTCTGCAAATCTGTAGGTCATAATGAGGATGAGTGCCGCACCTATGATGCTTACTAGGTGCACACTGAAGGTCCAAGTAATGATATCTATGGTTACCAGGGGGGTGCCTTTGGACGAGGGACCTCTGGAGGCCATGGTGGGATGGCCGAACGAGGCTGAAGCCAATTCGTGTGTTACAATTGTAACCAAGCTGGGCATTTGGCTCGCGACTGTTGGAATCCCACTATGACGTGTCGATATTGCCGCGCAGTAGATCATGTGATTGAGTAGTTCCCCCAGTTGATAGCTAAGATTCAGGCATGACAGAATACCCCTACTCAAAAGCTCCAGATGATTTCGGTGGAGCCCCGCCTTGCTGCAGCCATCAATGTTGTTACAAGAAGTGGAGTTACGACACACATCCAAAATACGCCAAACCGACCTGTCGAAGCTCTAGTTCGTAAGGCTCCTACAAAAATCCCTGCATTCGATATCATCAGAGAGAAAGAGACATTCAGGGAAGCCAAGAAATATTTTGCTGGCCCTAACCCACCCAGTGCTCCTGGGCAGCCTCAGTCGCCGCCCTGTGAAGCTTCACTGGATAACGTAAGTATATTTTCTACCTTTTTCCAAAGTTTCCTCAAACTTTTAAGAAATTAGGATGCTCTGAATGAGCTGGAGAACGTCATAGCTTCCTGCGAATCTTTGCAAAGCTGTGGTCGGGACAACACTGTTCATCGAGTCAGCAAGACTGGCAGGGAAATGCGATTGAATGCTCAGATAGGGGCATATGATATGACCGATGTTATTCTGGACTTAGGGTCCGATGTAAATGTTTTAACCAAACAAACCTGGGAACAGATGGGGAAACCTACCCTTGCCTGGTCCCCTATACAGTTGAGGGTAGCCAACCAGCAAAAGATTGTACCTTTAGGAAGATTCCCGGATCTCCAAATAGATATTGACGGAGTCAGTACCTTCGCGGACTTCGAAGTAATTGAGATCATGGATGACAGCAACCCTTACCCGGCCCTGTTAGGAATTGAATGGGCAATGGCAAATGCCGCAGTCATCAACCTTAAGAAGAGACAGATGATCTTCGAAGGGAAAGAATTCTGGGTCATCCTTCCCCTGGATCCTTCACAAGGGGAATGGTACACAGAACCACTCCGACACGAGGATCAACCTGATGAGGAACCCACCTCCATTATCACTGCGCAGGAAGAAGGTTATGAGGATCCTCCGGCCGCAAGATGGGAGTCTGGTAGCTCTTGTATGATGGACTCTGAAGACGAATTAGAAATTTGGCAAAACCGATTATCTGAACATCATGGGTGCAGCAATGTCTACCCTACCAAGTCCCTCAGATGGATCGGCTCACAACCCAGAACTATACCTATGTATGATGGCTCGACCGATCCTGAACCGTTTATTGTACAATTCTCGGATCAGGTACCTGACCTACAGAAAATGGAGGCCCTGGAGTCAGCATTCAGAGCCACAGCAGTCAGATGGTGGACAAGCCATAAGAAGCAGATCCCTACCTGGGAAGCATGTCAAAAGCTCCTTCGCCTGAGGTTCTGGGACCAATTGGAAAAGGCGCGAACCAAGTTTGATGGAAAAACTTGCCCCTAGGACCACCTAGGCAATTGCTGCGAGGCATGGAAGTATGTACCTTAGGATGAGTGGGTACATATATTTGTGCACACGCTGGGCCCACTAGCGAAGAACTGGTACGAGGAGGCCGAACTTCGCCAAGATACTGTAAGTTGGGACTGTCTTGTTCATAGTTTTATCAATACGTTCTCTACTAAGGATGTCTGTCCAGCCCTAGATGCAGCTATCAGGATCATCCATACTAAGGTATTTAACGAACAAGAAGTGATGGAACACCGCCCTGATTGGGACACACAAGAAGCCCTCGTAGTCGAATGTTATAACTTTACAGTCGACGAAGATGAGGACCCATGCCGTCTTCATATCCCTGAGTCAGAAGGATATTGCAACGTGCATGGACCGGAAGTCGAACTTCCCGAAGTGACGCAGCCCTTGAAGACGCGCACAGTTAACATTGGATCCGAGGCATAGCCTAAGTTTGCTACCATTGGCGACTATTGGGATGACGAGATGGTAAGCAAGGTAACTCAACTTCTCCATGAATACCAAGATCTTTTTTCAACAAAGTTCTTTGAAATGAAAGGTATCTTGGGAGATATCGGTGTAATGAAGACCCCCCTGAAGCCTGATGCGAAGCCTGTGAGGCAGCGTCCTTATAGATTGAATCCAAAATACAAGGAAAAGGTTAAGCTGGAGTTGGAGAAGATGCTTGCTGTAGGCATAATCGAACCTGTTGAAGAATTTGAGTGGGTCAGCCCTATGGTCGTCTAGGAGAAGAAGACTAAGGGTGAAATCCGAATCTGTTTCGATCTCAAGAAACTCAATGATGCCTGTCTGTACGACCCTTTTCCCACCCCCTTTACAGATGAAGTGGTCGACAATGTCTGAGGTCAAGAAGTGTACTCTTTTACCGATGGTTTTTTTGGCTACCATCAGATCCGAATTGCTCCAGAGGACCGACATAAGACCACCTTTGCTACCGAAATGGGATCCTTCCAATATACTATCATGCCCTTCGGGTTGAAGAATGCACCTGCTATATTTTCTCGAGTAGTCATCTCCGCGTTTAAGGAGTACATACATAAATTCTTAGAAGTTTACTTTGATGATTGGACTATTTTTGGGCTAGTCAAAAACCATATAACTAGTTTGAGACTTATGTTGGACAAATGCAGACAGCACCAAATTTTCTTGAATTTAAAAAAGTGCATCTTCTGTGCGCCCTTTGGCATTCTACTTGGTCATGTGGTATGTAAGCAGGGATTGATGATGGACCCAGCAAAGATCATTATTATTGTGAATCTGCCACCTCTGAAGTCCGTCAAACAACTGCACACGACGCTTGGTCACACCGATTACTACAGGAAATTTATCCAAGGATATGCCAAGATTACCGCTCCAATGGAAAGTTAGCTGAAGAAAGATATTAAGTTCGAATGGACACCAGAATGCCAAGCAAGACTCGACATTCTGAAGGAAAAAATGGTCACTGCCCCTATCCTAGTATTCCCTGAATGGAATAAGGAGTTTCATGTGCATGTCGATGCATCCTCTATTTCTTTAGGTACTGTGCTCGCTCAACCAGGCGTAGGTAATATCGATCACCCTATTTCTTTTTCCAGCAGAAAGTTGTCTACAGCAGATAAAAATTATACAATGACAGAACGTGAAGGTATTGCTATGGTATATGCATTACAAAAATTTCGACATTATCTTCTAGGATCTCATTTTAAGATGTTTACTTACCATTTTGCTTTGAATTACTTGGTTAACAAACCTGTGCTAGGAGGAAGAATATGCAGATGGTTACTTCTATTTCAAGAATATGATTTTGAGATCATTGTTAATCCTGGAAGACTTAACCTAGGACCTGACCACTTGTCGAGGCTCGAGTCAGGTGAAGAACCTGCAAATTTGGACGAAGGCCTCCCCGATGCACAATTATTTGCTATCCATATAGTTGATGAATATTTCCAAGATATTGCTCAGTATTTGTCTACAGGTCTTCCCCCTCCAGAGATGACCACACAGCAGAAGAAGCAGTTGGTGGTTCGAGCCACGGACTTCACCTTAATAGCAGGACAGCTGTATAAAATGGGACCAAATGAGATACTGCGCAGATGTGTTTTGGAACACGAAAAACCTCTAATATTAGCTGAAGCACACTCTCGCGCAACAGGAGGTCACTATGCAGGCAAAGCCACAGCATAGAATATTTTGACAGTCAGCTTATGGTGGCCCACACTTCACAAAGATGCAAGAGAATATTGCCACAGCTGCGACATCTGTCAGAGGACAGGTAAACCATCTAGGAGGGATGAAATGCCCCTAGCTCCGCAAGTAACATTACAAGCCTTTGAGAAATGGGCTATCGACTTTGTTGGTCCTATCAACCCCCCTGCGAAAAATTCAGGAGCCAGATATATCATTACAGCAACTGATTATCTTACCCGTTGGGTCGAAGCTCAACCAGTCAAGACCTGTAGCGCTGCTACTGCTGTGAAGTTCATCTTTGACAACATCTTATCCAGATTTGGGTGTCCCAAAGTTCTCATGAGTGATTAGGGGTCACATTTCCTGAACAGAACTATTGAAGTATTGACTGAATAATTTCAGGTGTATCACCAAAAGAGTACCGCATATCACCCACAAGCAAATGGGACTGTCGAAGCTTTCAACAAAATCCTTGAGCATGCCTTGACAAAGGTGTGTAAAGCTAACAGGAATTATTGGGATCTTTGAATTCCAGCAGTGCTATGGGCTTACAGAACTACTTGCAAAAAGTTGACAGGCCAGACACCCTTTCGACTAGTTTATGGGCAGGAAGCTGTCATGCCCATGGAATACATTGTTCCTAGCCTTTGGATATCTGCTTTCACCAAGATGGATGACCCAACCATAATCACAGAGAGACTGAAATAGATAGTAGAGCTTGAATAGGATAGATTTGTTGCAGGCTTCCAACAACAGGTGTAGAAAGCTCGAGAGAAGGCATGGCATGACAAACACATCAAAAAGAAACAATTTCAGCAGGGTGATCTTGTACTACTTTATGACAACAAATTCATGAAGTTCCCAGGAAAGTTTAAGACACATTGGAAAGGACCGTATGTAGTACAGAAAGTTACTGATGGGGGCGCAGTCCAGCTAGCTAAGTTAAATGGTGAGATTTTTCCCTCTATGATAAACGGGAGCTGCTTAAAAAAGTACACGGACAGGCCAGGTACTTAGAATAGGAGGTCGCACCAAGAAAATAAGCGAAGATGCTTGTGGCATTATGGAATATCGTAGTCTGTTTAGTCTAAAGGACACGAAGCTACACGTTGGTCGTAGGTTGCAGGGCCATACTGTGTCGAAGTAAAAGGTTGTTGTTATGTCGTAGGATCCAAAGTGTGTCACAACCTAAAATGTGACGGATGGGACACAATGCATTCAACGGCGCTGGCATGAGAGCTGCTCTCATTACTTGCCATAATGAGATTTTGGGAGAATCTGGCGCTGTGCAGAGAAGCTTTCCGGCAATTCATCATATTTGGTGTCATTATGTCACCATGATCACAAATTCCGCCTCGGGATTCTATAAGAGGCCAGCTCGACCTGTGTTTCTGCCTTAAGCACATCTGTGAGATATTCATCCTGAACCATGTCGAACGACTGTAAAGTTCAAGAGCTAGTACGAGAAGTAAGGGACAGAGGTCTACAACACCTTCTGAGTACCCCGCAAGTACAGTCCTACTTGGCTAAGTACATTGACAGACAGGAGTTTGCTCTAAACTTGCAGAGACAGACCGAAGTTTGCTTTAACATAGAGCAATAAAGGGCATAAGGCCTCGCAAAAAGACTCTGGGGAATCTCACCATGCAATCTTTTGGCGTAGTAGAGCCATGGAAGCTGTACTCCTTCTGCAGTGGGATAGGCAATCCCAGGGGACCCCAAATTGTGGATGGTTAAGCATCGGCAATTGGAGTGAAGGATGGTGTTGCAGATGGACCGCGATGGCCTTCATCACCAAAACTTCTGCAAAGGACAGAAGTAGGCCACTGGCCGCAGCATGGAAAGCTTCAGCAAGTAGCACACTATGCGTCGTCAGCAGAATTTTGCCACCAGAGAAGTTGAAGAGTGTCCCGGGACGGGCCACTGGTGAGTCTTAGGGGCCTGTTGGGATGCGCACCCTAACGGTCCTTAAGATGGATAACTCCACGAGTTTGGACTCAAAATAGTCTTAGGGGTGTCGAGGTTAAGTCAAAGTCTTCTGTAATAAACCCATGGTTTAAGCCCAGAATTTAGGGTTGGGGTTCCCATGGTTTAAGTCCATGGTTTTGTAAAAATGCGCAGTATAAATAAGCGCTTGTGTAAAGAAGAAAGGTTAGGTTTATGATGTAAGAAAGATTAAGGTGAAGCTAAGGTTGATTTTGTAAAGAAAGGTTAAGTCCCAGCTGTGTATGTGGATGACCTTTGCAGCTGTGTGCGCAGAGGGTTTGTAAAGAAGATTGAGAAAAGACCTGCAGCTGTGTGCGCAGGGGCCTGTTGCTGTGTGCACAGATTTTTAAGGACTGAAGGGATCTGCAACTGAGTGCGCAGATCAAACTGTGGTTTTGTAGCAAGTTGAATAGAACACAGTTTGTGGACGTAGCCCCTACACTGGGGGTGAACCATGTTATATCCGGTGTTGTGGTTTCTTGTGTTGTTTATGTTTCTGTTGTCTTTTATGCATTAATAATTGTATACATCTGATAAGTTAGATCGCTGCTAATATTTAGCTTCGCTGTGAATTCCCTGTAGTGGGTTGAGCAAGTCACGTCTGTTTATTTATCTGCGAAGCTGTATGTGAATGAATGATAAAACTTTATAATTATTGACTAATTAGGTTATTAAAAGGATAAGGTACAGTAATCCCCCTCTCGGCTTGAAGAAACCTGATTCTGTGGCACCCCATAGCTGTTTCGGGTGAGACTGCAACCTGTGCACAGGTTGTTGCCGAAAGGCCCAACACTGTGGGTATTTTGTTGGTGCGACACTAAAGTAGTAAACCTGGGTCTTCCCTATTACCCAACATCGTGTTTGGCGTACTTGAGCCAATCTATTTTCCCTGTCATTGTCCCGACCAGCTGCACACCCGGTGGCAGCGAAGGGGTGCGTAATGTGAACTTCTTCGTCCCTCGAGGGAGCTGAACTCCTGGTAGAACTGGGGGAAGATACAGTGGACGCTGCGGTGCAATGTTCTCATCTTCTTCAAACGAAACCTCTGCTGAGCCGGACGGATTCATCTCGGGATCCTCCCGTGTTTTCCCCGATTGCTGATGTCTATCTTCATTCTGCTTCGAACGAACTTCAGGTTTAAATTTTTTTCTGGTAGAACGTGTCTGCATTGGCTGGGTCGGTGCTAGGGGGGTCTCTTCACGGGTTGCAGACACAGGTGGGTGGCTGAAAAGGTGCGGCAGACCCTTCTTTTCAAATTCTCTCACTAACTTCTGAAGCTCACTATCAGCTGACATGGATGCAATTGTAAAACTCAAGAAATTACAGAATGCAAACGTCGTGGGTGTGGGTGTCTTCTTATAGAATCCATCCATGACATCTGTCATAACTGTGCATTGATGATACCAAATCTGACAGAGATCTTGTCCAAACAGCGGTAGATTTTCCAAGATCTCATTAATACAGGCAGTAAGTACAAGTAGCATACCGGCGCCGCCAATTTTGATTTCTTCCAACGGTAGTATTTTAAGCTTCGACACATATTTCCTTCTTCGGCACAAGCAGTGACTCTAGCTGCACCAAAATAAGGACATTCAACATTTCCTGATACCAGCTTCCACCTGGCTTCGAACTTCAACCCACAATAGAATGTCTTCCACCACCTCAATAATTATTTTCATTGTTGAGAACCTTGTCAGAGATAGGTCGTGATATTCATGGAGAAGTTGGGTTACTTTTCTCACCATTTCGTCGTCCCATTAATCTCCAATGGTAGCATACTTAGGGTTTATGGTCCGCATCTTCAGGGGTTGAGTCACTTCAAGTGCCTCAACTGCTGGTCCATGTACTTCACAGTGTCCTTCTGACTCAGGAATGTTAATGTTGTGCGGATCGTCATCCTCGTCAATTGCGAGGTTATAATATTCGACTGCATGAGCTTCTTGTGCTTTCCAATCAGGTTGGTATTCTACTACTTCTTGATCATCAAATACCTTAGTATGGATCAACCTGAGAGCTGCATCTAAAGCTGGACAAACTTCATTAGTAGAAAAGGTAAGCACAAAACTATCAACAAGACAATCCCAACTTATAGTATCCTTGCGAAGCTCAGCCTCCGCATACCAGTTCTTTGCTATCGGTTCTAGAGTATGCACAAACCTATGTACCCATTATTCCTAAGGTACATGCTGCCATGCCTCATAGAATTGCTCCAAATTTCTCTGAGGACTAGTCTTACCATTAAACCTGCTTCGCACCTCCTGAGGTTGGTCCCTGAATCTTAGGTAAAGGAACTTCTGGCACACTTCCGAACTGTGAATGTACTTTTTGTGACCATTCCATCATCTGTCTGCTGTGGCTCTGAATGTTGAATCCAGAGTCTCCATTTTCTGTGAGTCTGGTACCTACTCTGAGAATTGCACAATAAACTCTTCTGGGTCTATCAAACCATCAAATACAGGTAAGGTTCCTGTCCATGAGCCAAGCCATCTGAGAGACTTGGTAATTCTGGCACATCTATGTCCATGCAGCTCATTAAGTCTATTTTGCTAGTTTTCTAACCCATCATCTGAATCTGTCATGCAGGAGCTATCACACTGCCAATCCATGATACCTTTGGCAGTAGGATCAACATAATATTCTTCCTTCATTGTGATATTGTAGATGTGGTCCAAAACATCCTGGTCTTCATCTCTTACTAGCTTTGTGTATCTCTCTCCTTGAGAAGGATCCAATGAGACTATGACTCTCAGTCCTTTCCCTTCGAAAGTCATCTGTCTCTTCTTCAGGTTGATTACTGCATCATTATCTATTTCCCGTTCAATGCCTAGTAGTTGTGGATAGGGGTTGTTTTCATCAATTATTTCAATTATCTCAAAGTATGCTAAGGTAGTGACTCAATCAATATCTACTGATACACTAGGGAGTCTTCCTAGGGGCACAATCTTCTGCCAATTGGCTAATCTCAACTGTATAGGGGACCATTCCAGAGTAGGTTTTCCCATTTGTTCCCAGGTTTGCTTAGTTAAGACATTTACCTATGATCCTAGGTCCAAGATAACATCAGTCATATCATACTCTCCTATCTGAGCATTCAATTTCATTCCCCTGCCAGTTCTCCTAACTCTATTAACAGCTTTTTCCTGACCAGAACTTTGCTGAGGTTCGCAGGAAGCAATAAATTTCTGTAACTCACTTAAAGCATTCTGATTTCTTAAGAGCTTCAGACAACTTTGTAAAAGGGAGGATAGTGTACTTACTTTATCTGTTGAAGCTTCTTGCGGCTGTGACTACTGCTAATGTTGTTGCGCGGGTGCTACTAATGTGCTAGGAGCAGCAAAATCTCTCTTGGCTTCCATGAATGTCTCTTTTTCTCTTTCGATATCAAATGCTGGGACTTTCACTGGGGCCTTACGAACCCAAGCCTCGTCAGGTTGTTTCTCCTTATTCTGTACTTTCGTTGTATCTCCACTCCTGGTAACAACATTAATGGCTGGGGCAAGTCTTTGCTCGACAGAAATCATCTGAATATTCTGAGTAGGGACACTGTTTCTTTCCTGAATCTTAACTATCAACTATGGGCACTGCTCGATCACATGATCTACTGCTCGGCAATACCGACATGTCGTAGTTGGGTTCCGATAGTCTCTCGCTAGATGCCCAGCCTGGTTACAGTTGTAACACACAACCTGGCCTCTTCCTCTTCTGGCCATACCACCACGACCACGACCTCCAAAAGCACCTCTACCTCATGTACCACCGCGGTAACCATAGCCATCATTGCTCTGTCCCTCATTTTGTACTCGATAGGTGTCGTAGGTGCATTCTCTCATGATATCATAAATTCGACACTCATCTTCATTATGTCCTACAGACTTACAGAATTTACAATAGGGGTTCTTAGGTACTTTCCCATACCTCTATAGCAGATAGAAGTCTTTAGGTCGATGCTGACCTGTTGTTCTGCAGAGCTCACAATATAGGACTTGCGGGTTAAACGGGTTTGGCGCACCAGTATTCAGGTAATTTCTTACCACAGGACACTGTTCCTTGGCATGACCTTCTGTCCAACATTGTGTACACCAAACCTCTTCACGACCGGTTTTTTCTTTCTTCATATCGCGAAGCTCCAGAGCCATCGCTGCCAACTACGCTTGGATTTGAGAGATACCAGAATTGTCTTCGATAGTAGCGGTTTAAAGCTTCATCATGATTTCCAGAGCCTCCTGCTGGTCAGCAACCTTCTGTTGCATGCGTGGAGTTCTGATATGCAGTAACAACGCTGCAATGAACCATTCCTTGTGCTGCGTAGGTCCAATGGTGAAGCTAACTTGGTCTAGTAGAACTTTGAACCTTTGATCAAAGTCCCACACTAATTCTCCTCGCCTCTGCTGGATTTCCTTTAGTTCAGTGATACACTGCGACTCTGATTTAGGCTTCTTAAATTCCTTTATCATTGATGCTTTTATATCAGCCAAGACATGGTTCTGAGTGCTGGAAAATTTCATGAACCAGATCAGAGCACGGTCTCTGAAAGAAGTAACCAGCTGCGCTCTTTTTGTATCTTGATCTGTAGTGTTCTTAGCAGTCCACACTGCTTCACATAAAAACCAGAACTGTTTTGGATCCTCTGATCCAGTTCCTTTGAAAATAGGGAGCTTAATGTCGTCATTCATATGGGCCATCGTGGGTCTAGGGGGGGAGGGAAGGGGACTGGTAGTAGATGGGGGGGAACTTATTGGGGTAGACTGACCTGCAATAGGAATACTCGAGTTAGGGTTACTTTCAGACTGCGACGGGTTCTTAGGGATAATAGGTCTTCGCTGCGGGGTTACCAGAGGGTTTCCAACAGAAGGGGTTTCTTCGGGCTCTGAGACTGCTGGACTTACGGGGTTAGACTTGGTATTCTGACCTAGGGTATAGGACTCAAAACTTCTCTTGTACCTTTTGCCACTTCATAGCAAACCACTTTGCTCATTGAAGGTACTTCCACTTGCAAACATAAGTTAGTAGTGATAAATCTAACAGTCTGATTCAATGAGCAACATACCTTTTTCAGCCAATAGCATTTTAATTCTCAAACTAAATGAATTCAAGTACTTACCCCTTGGTCCTTTGAAGAATTGTCGTTCGGATTCACTGAAGGATGTACTTTTGTCAATGGCGAACTCCGTCACAAATGCTTCAAGGGTTCGCGTTGTCCAGAAGTCAACAGCGCGGGATATCTCGTTGTTCACCCTTTTCAGTATATTAATTCTTGCAGGGGTCCAATCAAGAAACTGACGTTCTTGGAAGTTCGTCCTTCTCTCTATTAACCTGGATAACCACTGGTGCAACTCTATTGGATACTACCAAAGAAAATTTCATATACGTCAGAAAAAACATACCTTTGTAAAAATTTGATTGCACTACAACGCGGATCTTTGTTCACTTGTACAGCAAAGTTCAGATAAGTCTCTTCAATCCAATCACCGATTTATTTCACTGAGGGTCTCCAAAACATAGCCCTCGAGGTACGATGTAAACCCCTCTTGAGCAGATACTGAGTTCAACTGGCAACGGAACCAATTTGTTGGGCTATAGGGAAGACCCGAGCTTTATACCATTAACTTCACACCAACAAAAGACCCATAGTGTTGGCCCTTTCGGAAACAACTTACGAACATGTTGCAGTGTCACCCTAAATAGCTATGGGGTGCCGCAGAATCAGGTTTCTGCAAGCAGAAGAGGGATATTACTGTACCTTTAGCTTCTAACAATTATAATCATAAAATGCAAAGCTTTAATAGTTACTTATTTATCTTCGTGGTTAGATAAACAAATAGTTCCTTGCTTAACCCTTTACTGGGAATTACAGCGAAGTTAGTATTTAGCAGTGATCTTACTTATCAGTTATATCTTTATCAATGCATAAAAGAACATAACAACAACACAACAAAAACCAAAACACACGATATAACGTGGTTCACCCCCAGTTTAGGGGTTACGTCCACAGAACTGTGTTTTATTCAACTCTTTACAAAAACCACAGTTCTGATCTGCGCACTCAGCTACAAATCCCTTCAAGTCCTCAAAGCCACGCACACCGCTGCAAGCCTCTATGCACACAGCTACAGATTTCCTTAATCACCCAAAGCCCTCTGCGCACACAACTGCAGAGGTCATCCACGCACACAGCTAAGACTTAAGCTTCTTACAAACAAGCCTTAACTTCACATTAATTCATCTTACATCAAAAGCCTAAACTGACTTCTTTACAAGAGTGCTTATTTATAGTGCACTTATTACAAAACCATGGGCTTAAACCATGGGCACCCCAAACCCTAAACCCTGTACTTAAACCATGGGTTTATTACAAAAAGAAGGTTTTTACTCAACCCTGACACCCCTAAGACTGTTTTGAGTCGTAACTCCGCTTACAACTTCCACAAAAACCTCAGAGTTTCCAAAATTAGGGACCGTTAAGGCATTAGAGGAAATTTGGGGTCTAAAATGGGCCTTATAAGAAAACATGCCAAAATAAGTTTTTGTGAGTTGGAATTCAAGAACCAATAGAATTTCAATAAAATAAGTCAACCATAATGGTTGAATTGACATATTTGTCATAAAAAAAAAGTGACTTTTTTTGTTCGTATTTTGGACATATCTCCTTGTGTTTTTACTCAAATTTCAATCAGGAGAGCTCATTGGATGTGGAATTTGATTCTACATCCAACGAGTACCCACATTTCATACTTTTGATGGACCTTTCTACCCCAAAAACAAGAAATACTTGAAAAAACATGATGATGCAGTGGTATTTCTCACATCATCATCACATTTTTTAGGTATTTCTTGTTTTTGGGGTAGCAGGGTCCATCAAAAGTATGCAGTGTCGGTACTCATTCGATGCAGAATCAAATTCCGCATCCAACGAGCTCTCCCGATCGAAATTTGAGTAAAAACACAGGGATATATGTCGAAAATACGAACACAAAAGGTAGTTTTCTTCTTTCTTCCTCCAAAATTAATAAATATTATTTTATTATTTTAACTATTATTTTATTATTTTCCTTAGGAGGAACATTTTAGACCCCAAAATTCCTCTAATGTGCGCGCCCCAACAATACAGCAAACACCCAATCAGTTGCCTATACAATGTATTATTTACCATAGGTGAAGAATCTGCTTCTTCAAGCTTAACTCCTGAAAGGAAGGGAGTCTTGCTGGGCTTGCAGTCCTTCATGTTTAATTTGTTCAGAAAATCCAAGGTATACTTGGACTGATGTAATTTGATTCCATGTTTGGTTTGAGCAATCTCGAGCCCTAAGAATTGGCTCAATAAGCCCAAATCAGTCATTGAGAATGCATGGTTCATTGCATCCTTCAAGGAGGCAATTTCATCCTTTTAGCTTCTTGTAATGAGAAGGTCATCAACATACAAGAAAATAATCATTAGTGAACCATGAATCAGCTTCAAACATACATTTGGATCTGAATTTCATCGAACAAAAATTAGTGATAGCAGAAGGCTATCAATCTTGGCATACCAAGCCCTGGGGGATTGCTTAAGCCCATACAATGATTTCTTTATCCCGCAAAAAAGATATGGATTAGTAGAAAGTCCTTGAGGCTGCTGCATATAAATCTCTTCATTGAGATCTCCATTCAGGAAAGCACACTTCACATCCATGTGATGTACCTCCCATTGCTTCGAAGCTGCAATGGCTAAAGCTAGCCTGATGGAGTCCATCTTTGCCACTGGTGCAAAGGTCTCATTGTAGTCTATGTCATGTACCTGTGAGTAGCCCTTGGCTACCAATATTTCCTTATATTTCAAAGTTGAACCATCAGCAGAAAATTTGGTTTTTTAAATCCACTTACACTGAACTAGCTTCCTCCCTAGGGGAAGATCAACCAACTCCCAAGTGTTGTTCTTATGGAGTGAGATGAACTCTTCTTTCATGGTTGTTTGCCATCTTGTATCATGTACTACATATTCATATGTCTGTGGGTTTGATTCAACCATCAGATAGCATTTCTCTGCAAACAAAGGGGCTTTCACACATAGAGCACTCTCAAACTGAGATCTAGTCCTCCTAGGATCATTAGGATTTCCAGCTAGTTCTCTAGCTGCATGAATGGTATTTTCTGCCCATTTTGGTCTTGTAGGACTATTAGGATATGAAATTAAATAATCATTATCAGACATATTATAATCAGCAAACTCAACTATCTCTTCACTTGCATTCAATGGTTCTGGTTGTGAAGAGGATTCTCCAACTTCCACTACTGCTAAAGGCTCTTCTTGGAACTGAACACTCCTTTCAATGAAGGCTGTGTTTGTGTTCAAATTGATCATATTTTACCCTTTTGAATCTTCAGAGTACCCAACAAATAGACACTCTTGTATATGGGGCTTCAAAGCCTTCCTATTTTCTGTTGGAATTCTAGCCCAAGCCCTTCAACCAAAAATCCTGAAATGGGTCACATCTGGCTTGTGCTCACTCCATGCTTCAAAATAAGTCATACCATCAAGATGTTTATGAGGCACCCTATTCTATATATAGGATGCATAGTTTATAGCTTCGTCCCAAAACTTTGGTGGAAAATTCTTAGCCTCCATCATGTAGGCTGCCATCTCTTTCAGTGATCTGTTCTTCCTCTCAGCAACACCATTTTGTTGTGGTGTGTAAGGGATAGAATGCTGCATATGAATACCTAAATCTGCACAATATTGAATAAACTTAAACTTGACATACTCACCACCATTTTCATATCTGAGGACCTTGAGTTTCCTCCCAGACTGGTTTTCAACCAAAGCCTTAAAGACTTTGAAGAGGCCAAAAACTTTTGACTTGTGTTTCAGGAAGTAAACCTAGCAGTACCTGGAAAATTCATCTATGAATGTCAATGCATATTTGGCCTGACTCATTGAAATATGAGGAAATGGGCTGGCAACATCACTGTAGATCAACTCAAGAGGTGCAGAGGTTCTCTCATGACTAGCTTTCACAAATTTATGCTCTGGGTGTTTTCCTAAGATGCAACCTTGACATACTCCTTTGGAAAACTTAATCTTTGGTAACCCTATGACTATTTATTTTTCACTAAGATCAGAAAGATACTTGTAATTGAGGTGGCCAAATATTTCATGCCAAAGTTTTCTTTCCTCATTAGCATGAATCAAAAGAGCCGAGGGGTTTGCGTAGGGTAGGAAGTGCGAGAACATGTATACCTTTGAAGTGTGATTTGCAACTCTTTTTGCAATGACTTTACCACTTGAGATCTCTGTGATCTCAACTTCATCAGGGGAGAATATGACCTTCTTTGGAGACCCTGTGTGGGTCATCTGATACACTGATAAGAGGTTAGAGGAAAGAACTGGAACATAAAATACATTGCTGAACTTACCATGGTCAAGATCAATCCTCCCTTTGCCCAAAATTTCAGTGAGAGAGTCATCTCCCAGTACAATTGGTGGACCTTTCAACATGTCAAGTAAGGTGAATGCCTCCTTGGTCGAAACCATATGTCTTGAAGCTCCAGAATCAATGATGAAACTAGGTGAGCTTGATGTGCTAGCAACTAATGCATGAACTCTCTCTCTGTCTTCTGAATTTGATCCTCCTTCCCTCTTCTTTGAGCTATCAGGAAGGGAGATTCCATTCTTCTCCATGAGTTTGGTCAGCATGTCAATTTGCTTCTTCATGCAGGAGATTTTAGGATGATTTCCCTTACTGCATTATGCACACTTGCTCATTTCTCCTTTGTTCTTCTTCTTTTGGGGGTTCTTCTTGGAACCTTGAGGCTCCTCTGGAGACTTGTTCTTGTCTCTCTTTTGCTCAGGTGGCTTCTTAGATTTCTTCTTTCCTTTTGAATCCACCCTTGAATCTCTAACAACGAGAGCTTGGTATTTGGAAGGTTTGATGGTGCCCATCATCACCAATTTATCTTGTTCTTGTGTGAGAGATTCCATGAAATATGCAAGGCTAGGCATTTTCCAGGCTCGAGCTGTCAACTTTGTGGCATGGAAGGTCGATACAAACACTAAATAGTAAGGGCCAAGCTTCGAGACTATGGCCAAAACCAGTTTATCCACCTTCTTTTCGATCCCACACTGTTTTAGCTGCAAAACAAGGGCTTTGAACTTGGAAAAATAGAGTTGCAGGGATTCAAAGCTATTGAGACTCAGGGGGATCAATTCATTTTCAATTTGATGTCCCATCATCTCATATGTCTTACCAAAAATCTCAAAAATATTCTCCCATACTTCATTTGGTGATTTTAATCCATCAAGATGGAAAAGGAGGTCTCTGGATATGCTCAGACACAGGAGACCATAGGCCTCATCCCTCCTGTTGTGCCATTTAATTTTCTCTGCAGCTGCATTGGGATTTGCTTCTATTTCCATAGTCACTCTGTAAAGGCCTTTCACTCTCAACAGTATCTCCATCTCTTCTTTCCATTCAAAGAAGTTAAATGGAGTCAAGATGATCTTCTGAGATTGATCCATAGCTCAGAATTTGTCCCTTCAGTCAGCAGAATGCTCCCAGTAAATGATGTCAAACCTGCAATAACAAATTGGAAGGAGAGAAATCAATCTACAAAGGCTCTGATACCATGTGGAAATTGAACCCAGATGTTAGAACAATTACACTCACAAAAATTGTCAATTACACATTCAAATTACACACAAAGGAGATTGAATATGGAGCTGAACAATAATTTGTATTGAATAAGTGTACAATAGCCAACCCGATGAAGTCATAGTTTGCCATAATAAATAATTACATGAGATATTCAAATGCATAAGGATTCCATTCGAATTTGTTCAAAAGCAGGCTTACTAAATCTAAGCAAATCCCCCATAGGTGCATAAAGCAGTTTCCAAAACTATCTAGGAGCTCACGAATTGGCAAAATCAATTAGGAAAGCTAATAGGTGATGGAAGGAAAACTCATACATGATTTTATTAGGAGAAAATAGTGGAGGATGATGAGGACAAAAACCAAGTTAACTTAACCTAGTCAAACTTTCCCAATAGCCTTAAAACTCAGAAAAAGAAGGCAGTAAAGCAGAAAAAGTAGACATGCACTAGGAAGGCCAAGAATAAAGTAGATTTTATTCCAAGTGGTTTCCCAATTGCTCCATGACTCAAATTTAGCAAGTTTGACCACTTTGGATGTGTGGAGGACAACTTGCATAAGGTGGAATATGGAAACTAGGAAAATAAGACAATAATTGGATTAATTAATGTCTAAGGTATCTAAATATGGGTTGATTATTCTAATAGATGAAGTATTCATCAATTTCAATGAAATCAAATCCTTGATCGAGAACCACATAGAAAAGAATATCAAGACCTTCCAATCAGATAATGGTGGAGAATTCACATCAAATGAATTCAAAGAGTTATGCAAAGATTCATGGATTAAGAGGGAGTTATCCACTCCTTATAATCCACAACCGAATGGGGTTTTTGAAAGGAATAATAGAACGATCATGGAAGCTGCAAGGGCCATGGTTCATGATCAAGATCTTCCCATACATCTATGGGAAGAAGCTTCCAGAACATCGTTGTATGTACAAAATCATACTCCACATAGAGTACTCGAGAACAAGACACCTGAAGAGGTCTTTTCTGGAAAGAAACTAGAAATCAGCCATCTCAGAATATTCAGTTGTCTTGTATACATACACATTCCAAAAGAAAAGAGGACAAAGTTAGATCCTTCTTGAAAAAAGGGTATATTTGTGGGATACTCTGAAAGCTCGAAGGCTTACAAAATATACTTCCCAGGATTCAAAAAGATCAACATCAGTAGGGACGCAACATTTTACAAGGACTTGGCTTACAACAAATATAGAAAGAGACCCGCTGAAGAACCTAAAGAAACAGAAGTACCTAGAATTCATTACACAACCATGAACGAAGAAATTCAAGAAGATAATCAAGAAATAGAAGAACCTCAAGAACCTGTAGATCCACCTCAGGAGAAGAATCCTCACAAGAGGAAACTTGCATGGGTACGAGAGGCTATCCAAGGTGAAGAAATATATGGGGCTCCAGAAGAAGCACAAATAGAAAGAAAGAGAACTAGGTCTTGCTCTGGTTATGTAGCCCTACTATGTGACATTATTGATAAATAACCTTCCAACTATGAAGAAGCGACATAAAAGAAATAATGGAAGAATGCTATGATCAAGGAGTATTAATCGATCATGAAGAATGATGTATGGGATGTTGTTCCTAGACTAGAAGGGAAGTCTGTCGTGACTTCCAAATGGATGTACAAGATCAAGCATGTTGTAGATGGGAATATAGAGAAATATAGAGCAATATTTGTGGCTCGTGGCTTCTCCCAGAAAGAAGGAATAGATTATGGAGAAATATTTGCACCTATATCCATATACACTTCCATTAGATTGGTACTTTCTCTCTATGCAGTGATGAAATGGAAGATACACCAAATGGATGTCAAGACTACTTTCTTGAATGGTGTAGTGGAAGAGGAAGTGTATGTGGAGAAGCCACTCAATTTTGAAAGACATGACAAGGAGTCTCATGTGTGTAGATTGAAGAAAGCCCTGTACGGTTTGAAATAGGAACCTAGGAGATGGTATGGAAAAATTGATGGCTTTCTATCCAGTTTAGGCTTTACCAAAAGTAAAGCATATTCCAACCTTTACTACAAGGTTGAAGAAGGTAACCCAATGATACTCCTACTATATGTAGATGGTCTGTTTGTAACAGGTTAGGATGGGTTGATTATGGATACGAAGAGGAAGCTTGCTTCCAAGCTTGAAATGAAAGACTTGGATATAATGCACTATTTTCTAGGCATGAAGGTGTGGCAGAATGTGGATGGAATATTCCTTGGAGAAGGGAATTATGCAGTAGAGATCCTGAAGAGGTTCGGGATGATGGAATACAAGTCTATAACCACACCTATGGCATCGAACCTGAAGCTATTGAGTGATGCTTCATTAGAAGTAGTTGATTCTATGATGTATCATCAAATTATTGGGTCCTTGATGTACCTGATGAATACAAGACCAGATATTTTCTTTGTTGTCAACACCTCTAGCCAGTTCCTGACAGATCCAAGACATGTTCACTTGATTTTTGCAAATAATATTCTGAGGTACCTAAATGGTATAGTTGATTATGGGATCAAGTATAAGGTGAATCACAAGATTAAATTGGAAGGTTATGTTGATTCAGATTGGGAAGTCAGTGCCATCGATAGGAAGAACACTTCAGGTGTTTCTTCAGTATGGGATCAGGTGTGATCTCTTGGTTTAGCAGGAAATAGTCTTGTGTGGCATTGAGTACAACTGAAGCAGAGTATGTCATAGCTTGTTCAACTAGTTGTGGGGTAGTATGGCTGAGGAAGCTACCGTCTGATTTGTTTGATCTCCAACTGGATGCTACTTGTATATACAGCAAAAACCAGAGTTGTGTCAAGTTGTCTGAGAACCTGGTGTTCCATGATAACTCGAAGCATATCGAGATCAAATATCACTATATTAGGGATATGGCGCAGAGAGGAGTAGTGAATCTCTAGTATGTTGTGATAGAAGAATAAATAGCTGATGTGTTGACTAATCCATTGGCCAGAGTTAAGTTTGAGTACTTCAGGGAGAAGCTTGGTGTTCTCCAGATCGAGGTCCCCTCCATAAGGAAATGATGAGTCTGTGATCCCTTCTGACATGGTGAGAGGATTGGTTCCTTCCATGGTCAAGTATAAGTGTTGTATCCATTCTGACATGGTGAGAGGATTGGTTCCTTCCATGGTCAAGTATAAGTGCTGTAGCCATTCTAACATTATAATCCCCTGACGGTTTTCCAAGCTCATGCATAATATGGCCCATGAGTTGTAGTACCAATATATAATAAATGAATATCCAAAGAGTTAGTTTGTAGTTATACATGTAGGGAATTACTTAAGTTATGTAGAATAACTATGAATAAAAGAAAACACACTTGTTTGGGACAAAAAACTAGTATGGATATGTGTAACATCCCCGACCCTTCAACCGGCGAAGAGGAAGCTACGATACATCAAATCATATAGTCATCTAGCCCCATGAACATGAACATACATACATATAATGCTGAAGCATGATACTTAAAAACATAAAACATATTACGAAGCATAATCATTCATATACACAACGGAAGCAAAACATATCCATCAACACTCATGCATATACAGATCAACATTTAACATGTATGTCACCATTAATCAATGGTAAATATGATTGCAAACATAGGTTAGGTAAGAATACTTATCTTATTAAGAACTTGTTCCGCAACCAACTACGTCATTTCAACGTTCCACCCAACCATAAGCCCGCGTGCCCCTTAATCTCTTAGCAACGCTACCACCCCCGAGTTGGGCATGATTCCCAAAGGAATAAGGAACTAACAGGATTACACATAGCCAAGGATAACAACACCACAAGGGTACACATTTTGGCCAATCCAACACAGTTGGGTTTATCAGGCGAACATCAGATCAGCCAAGCCAACCAAGTTGGGTTTATCAGGCCATCCAAGAGCTGGGAAAGGCTAAATGCTAAGCTGGTGAGCTCATTGAAGAGCTACAGACACCAACACCAAAGCCAGCTTGGCTTCTAGAACACCCCCACACAACCAACACAAGGAACTTAGTCCCTTCTCTACAACGTAGTCCCTCAGACCCTGGTCTCCCTTCCAGTGCTATTCAGGGGTTGTGGAGAAGAAAGACAACTTAATAGCTTTGTCTGTGTGGCTCTCAACCCACCAAGTTTATCAAGCACCTCAGGCCCTCATTCACCACTCCAATATAGTTCGAGGGAAAAACCACTGCATGCAAGTAGCCAAACAACTATTCAAGATTTTATAGGGGAAAAACACAGTTAATCAATCGTGGGAAAACAGCAGCCCACAAACCACTATGAACCCACAGCACTCGATCCTCAATGTAATCGCTGGAGGAATTGCACAGGCAAAAAATGGGGAAAGAACAAACTCCCAAACTATGCATGATGGAAAAAAGACACAGCCAAGCAAAATGTGGAAAACACACAGAAGAAACCCATAGCACAGATCACGATGAAACAACATATCATTCCACAATCCGAACACACCAACAACATTGGACAACAAAGGTCCCTTCTCCAAGATGAAGCTAACACACCCTTCACAATCGACAATGGTGGAATAAACGCAGGTTCTATGCATGATCAAGAGAAAAGAATGTCTCTGACTAGTAAAACGGTGTATGAGAGGGAAAGGCCGAACCCCCACACAAGGAATTTCCATCATTTTAACTCCCTCCGCCTGAGGAAAATGAGCAGTCACCATCGGGATAGTGGACAGACCATCCACAACCTAGAAGGCGCATCGTATAGAGAGTGCAGGCATGAGCATAGTGGTCTTTTTGCTAGCAAATAGATGCCCCAACTAATCAACAGAACAATGAATTTGGTGGTTAGATGAAAAAATGGAAAACGAACAAAACAAATAGGGTGGTAGCACATGGATTTTCCCTCATTGCTCAAGGTTCATCATTTCCCCTCCTTATCCTTAGGAGTCATGCCACTTCTCAATTTAGTTGCAGTGAACATAGCTGGTTCGGTTATTTAATTAAAATGAACATTTACATGATGTCACAATTTAATATATGCCATATGTCCCAATTTACCATCGGTGACCATTCCAATCTGAATCATAACATAACCAAATCGATGGTCGGGAATTTTCCCTTAGCTCCTCACCATGATTATTACAACATATGTATCGTGTATATTTAATGCAAATGGGGTCAAAATCGAGGTGTTACATTCCCCTCACCCTTCAATAGAAATGTCCTCAATGCTTTACGAAATTTGAACAAAAATGCTACACTGGTACCGCCTCAGTGTTCCGCAGGATTGGACAAAAATGGATGTGCCAATCATATGGCATCCTCGAGCTCCCATGTAACGTCTTTAGGTCTGTAGTGTTCCCATTACAGCTTTACCTTCCCTATGGCTCGGTTCCAGAGCATTGTGACCTTCCTGTTGAGGATGCCCATTGGCTTGATTTGGAACTCTCCCTCGGGTTCCACTTGAATCACATCCCAATTTATCACATGGTTAGGATCATGTACATATTTATTAAGCAAAGAAACATGAAAAATATTATGAGCTCTAGTACTAGTTGGTAATGCAAGTCTATATGAAACATGCCTTATTCCTTCAAGCACTTCAAACGACCCACAATATCTAGGTGACAGCTTGGCACAACTTCCAAGCTTCAAGGAAATTTTCTTTGCTTTCACTCTGAGGTAAACATGATCCCCAACACTGAACTCTCTGTTCATCCTATGCTTATCTGCATAGCTTTTCTGTCTATCATGTGCTGCTTTCAGATTATGTCTAATGTTTACAACCTCTTGCTCCATTTCCTTGACTAGTTCTAGTCCAAGCACAACTCTGTTCACTAGGTTATCCCAAGTCACTGGTGTCGTACACCTTCTTCCATACAAAGCTTCATATGGACTCATCCCCAAGGATTCCTGTTGTCCATTGTTGTAAGCAAACTCTACCAAGTGTAAGTAATATTCCCACTTGGTTAGTTTGTCCATCACATACATGTGAAGCATGTCTTCTAGCACTTGATTAACTCTCTCTGCCTGCCCATTTGTCTGGGGATGATATGTAGTGCTAAAGTTTAGCTTTGTACCCAAATCCGCAAACAATCCCTTCCAAAAATTGGAAGTGAACTTGACATCTTTGTCAGAGACTATTGCATTTGGCAATCCATGCAATTTGTAGATATCCTTCTTGAAGTTCTTTGCAATGTCATATGTCTTGTGCGTAGAATTCACTGGTATAAAATGTGCTACTTTTGTCAACTTGTCTACCACAACCATGATGGAATCATCTTGTCTTGAAGTCATCAACAATCCTGTAATAAAATCCATGGAAATAACTTCCCATTTCCATTCTGGAATTCGTAAAGGTTGCAACAAACCTGCTGGATGTTGATGCTCAACCTTTACCTATTGACATTTCATGCACCTTGAAATGTATTCAGCCATGTCCTTTTTCATCCCTGGCCAAAAGTACTACTTTCTAGCTGTAGCAATTGTATTTTGGTACCCTGGGTGACCAGAATACGGAGCTTGATGGATTTCATCCATGACAACTCTCCTCAAATCTGCTACATCTGGAATATAAATTTTGCCTTTATAAGTAAGAATTCCATCTTCTTCCAATTTATATCCCTCATACCTCTTCTCAAGTTTTTGCTGCTGTAATTTGTCTTTTAACTGCTCATACAATTCATCTCTAGCAACATGATTGTTCAACAATCTTACCTGTAACTTCAACCACAGTTGAATGGTGATCTTCCTATTGGTCCTCCAGTGCTGCATAAATTCTAGCGACTACTCTTGCGACTTGACCCACTGTTTCTACTTCCTGAATGTTATAATTTGGCCTAGCACTTTCATTCTCAAGTGGACAAGATCTACACAAGTGGGGTCCTTCACATTTCCAACATTTGAGTGGACCTTTATTTTTATGTGGTTCTTTAGGCTTTCCACCTGTCACTCCAACTGGATTACTCCTAGCTTGGGATGGCTGCTTCTGCTGATTCCTAAATCTAGAAGGCTTGCAACCTTTCCTTATTTGGTCAAACTTATTGTTCTTCTTGTCCTTCCATGCCTTATGGTAATCAGTTTTACCTTTTCTTTGCTCATAGCAATATTTAGCCTTTCTTATTGCTTCTTTGAGAGTTCTTGGTTCATAGAACTCAATTCTATATTTGTAAGCTTGAGGCAATCCACTTAGAAACCCACTGGACCTTCACTTTTTCATCTCTGATTTACCATACATACCTCAACAATTCCAAGAACTTATTTGCATATTCATCGATGGTCTGCTGTCCCAATCACAGCTCATGGAACTCCTTAATCTTATCATCATAATACCTGTCAGAGAGGTATTTCTACCTGAAATACTTCTTGAACTATTTCCACTTCAGTTTTCTTTCACTGATTTTCATTACTTGCTTGAAGTGTTCCCACCAAATGGATTCTCGTCCATTCAGATTGAATATGGAAACTCTTTCCTTCATCTTTCCTGAATAATCCTGTACTTGAAAGTACTTTTTTATGCCAAGAAACCAAGATTCAGCTTCTTGTCCCATCTTTATCTCACCATCAAATGTAGGATGTTTAGCTTTCCTAAATTCATCTCGAGAGCGATCTCTATGGTGTTTTCTTCTTCTCTTTTTATGAGGAGATGAACTTGTATCTCCACTAGATTCTTCAGAATCAGATGATCCACTAGAATTCCTTCTCCTTCTCCTAGTGCTTCCTTTACTACCTTTTGGTCGTGATGTACCTCATCCATAATCTATCTTTTTCTGCAAGTCTGTCAAACTCTACAACATGGCAGCATTCAACTGATGCTTCTCTTCCTGGGATTTAATGCTTCTCATGGTGGCTGCAACCTTGAACGGTGTCTCTTGGAATCTCCTTCCATTAGACTCTATGTCATCATTTCCATTCCGGACATTTTCTCCCATGGCATCTCCTGCACACTCGTAATAATCCCAAGCATCATAGCAATCATGGGTTCTCATGACTGAACCACCTCTTTCTTTACCACACTATTCTTTCCGGGCTACTGCTCTTGGAAGTTGTCTATAATTCTACAATGTGTTAGTAACAAACTGTTAGATGCATATCATTAATATAAATCAAAACTACTTACCTTCCTCTTTTGGAAATTCATAAAACACAATCTTACTTAAAACAAAAAAAATTCCTCTCTTTCTTTTCAGCCCTATGACCCTGATAATTTTCTGAAATCTATTGAAAGACAGTTGAAAACTACTTGAAAAATCACTGATAAATTCTCTAGAAAACACCAATTTCCTTAGGCCTAATCGGACCTCTTCCCAGCTATCTTTCTGATACTTTGGTGGTGAAAACACCTAGTTCATTGATGGCCTGTTTGCTTACTTCTCTCTGGTGTTTTGGTGGTCAAATTGACTAAATTTCCGATCTGTATCGGTGAGAAAATCGTCTGTTCATTGGGTGCACTGTCCCTTGAGCAACCACAACGGTGCAACGTGATCTTACTATGGTTTCCGCAGACGTCTATTGGCTTATCAGGCCTACTATCCATCGAGCGGATAGTGCTTTAGATTGCCACAACGACGGGCTTAAGAGCCTTTGATTCCTTTCGATCGACAGCCTGATCATAAAAAAAAAATTGATGAATTTATACTCTTCAAAGTTTTCTTCTAATCAGATCTTTTCCTTACTAATCTCGTGGTGTTTCGGCGGTTTAAACCTCTAACTTTCTCTGCTGTATCGACGGGTCGCTTGTCTATTCCCTTTCACTGTATTGGCCCTGCAATGGTCTACTGTTCCAAGTTTCATCGATGATTCATAGGTCTAATTTCATCCGCCTAACCACTGCGTCAGTGACGGGGTGCCCTACGCATCGGACTGTCAGTCCTTTCGGCTTCCGCAATGGTGGCCCACAATCTTCCTATGTCTTCCGTAGCGCACGACTTTGTCGATGGTCGGAATGACTAGTCTTTTGTGGCATCAGTGCTCGGATGCTCATCGGGTGATCATCTCTTTATGTGGCCGCAACGATGGCCCATGATATTTCTAAGCCTTCCGCAGCCATGGGTCTATTGGCGGAATAGTCTACTAATCAGCCGCAATGGTGGATGTTCAATCAACTGACTTTATCCGAAGTATCTCATTGACAACTGAATCATCTAAACATCGGCGATGTGATCAACTAACCATCATTGATGGACAATGATTTTACAACTTAGAAAAATTTTCCAAATTTTTCTCTTTAGTCTTCCTTTCCGCCGCTTCATCGGCAATCAAGCAACTATTTTTCACTGCCATAGTTATGAACTTGGAACTACTATTCACTAAACACCTCGGCATCAACGACTGGAATGACTAGTGCATTGGTGGAGTAGCTTAATCAGCAGCCAAAACTGCGTCTTATTAACTTCGATTCTTCTCCGATTGGTGGCCCAATCCGCTAATGATTTCCTACCTGCAAGCTGATGCACATTGGCATCGACAGTTGAAACATTTCCTCGTTGGAAGGCTAGTGCTCTAGGATTCTGAAACGATGGGCGCACGAATCACTAACGTCATTCGATGGCCGATGATTTCATTACTTAAAGAAATTTTTGAACTTTCTTTACTACGTTGGTGGTCGAAGGCTCTATCTGTCGGAAGGATAGTCCTCTAGCTATCTGCGGCGGTGGGTTTACAATCCCTTGATCCCTTCCAATCGGTGACGAATGAAACATTTCATCAATTTCCTTTTGATTACCGTCCGTCAGGTGGCATTCCCACTAAGTGCTCCGCTGCATCGAAAGAACTTGTCACTAAGTTTTCCGATGAGCCGACATTCTAGAACTTAGAAATTTTTGTGAATTTTCTTCTCTTCACCCATTTTTCCTCGTTTCTTCTGGGTAGTAGGCAAACTGCCTCTGTTAAATATTTCTCATGGCCCTCTGAGGCCCAAATGCTACAACATAATCTCTGTCACTGCATCTTCACGGCCCATTCAGGCCCATGCTGCAATGAGAGCTTTGATACCACAGTGTAACATCCTCAACCCTCCGACCGGCAAAGAGGACGCTATGATACATCAAATCATCTGGGCATCTAGCCCCATGAACATGAACATACATACATATAATGCTGAAGCATGATACTTAAAAACATAAAAAATATTACGAAGCATAATCATTCATATACACAATGGAAGCAAAACATATCAATCAACACTCATGCATATATAGATCAGCATTTAACATGTATATCATCATTCATCAATGCTAAATATGATTGCAGACACAAGCTAGGTAAGAATACTTATCTTATTAAGAACTTGTTCCGCAAACAGCTACGTCGCTGCAACATTCCACCCAACCATAGGCCCGCGTGCTCCTTAATCTCTCAGCAACGCTCCCACCCCAAAGATAGGCATGATTCCTCGAGGAATAAGGAACTAACAAGCTTACACATAGCCAAGGATAACAACACCACAAGGGTACACAGTTCAGCCAAGCCAACACAGTTGGGTTTATTAGGCGAACATCAAATCAGCCAAGCCAACCAAGTTGGGTTTATCAGGCCATCCAGGATCTGGGAAAGGCTAAATGCTAAGCTGATGAGCTCATCGAAGAGCTACAAACACCAACACTAGAGCCATCCTGGCTTCTAGAACACCCACACACACCCAACACAAGGACATTAGGCCATTCTTTGCAATACATTCCCTCAAACCCTGATCTCCCTTCCAGTGATATTCAGGGGTTGTGGAGAAGAAAGCCATCTCAATAGCTTTATCTGTGTGGTTCTCAACCCACTAGGTTTATCAAGCACCCCAGGCCCTCATTCACCACTCCAATGCAGTTCGAGGACCAAACCACTACATGCAAGAAGCCAAACAACTATTCAAGTTTTTACAGGGGAAAAACATAGTTCATCAATCATGGGCAAACAACAGCCCACAAAACACTATGAACCCACAGCATCCGATCCTCCCAAACTATGCATGATGGAAAAAAGACACAGCCAAAGAAAAATGTGGAAAACACACAAAATAAATGCACAGCGTGGATCACAACGAAACAACAGATCATTCCACAATCCGAACACACCATCAACGTTGGACAACAAGGGTCCCTTCTCCATGATGAAGCCAACGTACCCTTCACAATCGGCAATGGTGGAATAAATGCAGGTTCTATGCGTGATCAAGAGGAAAGAACATCTCTAACTAGCAAAATGGTGTATGAGAGAGAAAGGATAAACCCCCACACAAGGAATTGCCATCCTTTTAACTCCCTCTGCCTGAGGAAAACAAACTGTCACCATCGGGATAGTGGATAGACCATCTGCAACCTAGAAGGCGCGTCATGGAGAGAGTGTAGGTGTGAGCGGAGTGGTCTTTTTTCCAGCAAATAGATGCCCCAACTAATCAACAGAACAATGAAGGTGGCGGTTGGATGAAACAAGGGAAGATGAGCAAAAAAAATAGGGTGGTGACACCTGGCTTTTCCCCCATGGCTCAAGGTTCATCATTTCCCCTCCTTATCCTTAGGAATCATGCCCCTTCTCAATTTAGTTGCAGTGAACATAGCTGGTTGGGTTATTTAATTAAAATGCACATTTACATGATGTCACAATTTAAGATATGCCTTATGTCCCGATAAACCATCAGTGACCATTCCAATCCGAATCATAACATAACCAAATCGATGGTGGGCCTTTTTCCCTTAGCTCCTCACCATTATTATTACAACATATGTATCATGTATATTTAATGTAAACGGGGTCAAAACCAGGGTGTTACAATGTTTGTGTGTGTGTGTGTGCTTGTTGATCACTATCCTAGGTAAAGAAATTGAAATAAAAGTAGGTCACAACCTAAAGACTATATGTATGAATAAAGAGACATAGTGATTATCAAGCTCCATAAAGGATAACAAATGAGTGCAAATATTGTATGCAAACACTACTCTCTTGTAATTAGAATAACCCATTAAGGTTAATCTGAGGTGATGTTAATGCATATTTAATCTACTAGTAATACTATGTGATCTAAGAAGAAATGCTTTAAGAAAAATAAGAGTTGACACAGAGATGAGAAATATGTGTATATTGTACCTCTTATTATCATTGATGACTTATACAAGCCCTTGTTATATGTCTTTTCATAGTTGCACCAAGACTATGAGGTACTCTATTTCCCATAATGGGGAGATGTTATAATGTTAAGTAGCACAAGTTAATGAGGTGCTCTCTTTTCATACAGATGATTGTTGAGATAGCTTTAGTATTCCAATACTAATGTAGCAGGTTCAATATTTTCATATTGATGTTGATGAGATGATTGTTGAGATGATTGATGAGATAGTTTCAGTATTTCTATACTAGTGATGATGATGTTGTTTCAACATTTTTATGTTCATGATGATGATGTTCCAACATCTCTATGTTGGTAATGCAGATGATGATCTAGCATTTATTGATGATGTTGCTTTTAGCATGAACATGATAATGATGTTGCTGGTGTTGTTGATGTTATAGTATTTACATAGTGATGTTGCATATGATGTTTCAATATTTACATAATGATATTATAGATGATGTTTCAATACTTATATATTGATGTTGGAGATGATGTTCCAGTATTCACAAACTAATGTGGCAGAAGAAGATTCAATATTCACATATTGATATGATAGAAGATGATTTAGTATTCAGATAATGATGTTGTAGAAGACGGTCTGTTGCACACATAAGATGATTCAGTATCCACATATTGATGTTGTAGTAGATGATCTAGTGCACACAGAAAATGATTCAGTATCCACATACTGATGTTGTAGAAGATGATCCAGTACACATATAATATGATTCAGTAGCTACATATTGAGGTTGTAGAAGATGATCCACCTGAGATTGATGATGAAGATGTATGGTGGTGTTCCAAAACTTCATATGACATATAGAGACTCATTCGTCATATGTACAGTTGTGGTAGTAGTTACTACATTGGTTGAATACCTTCCTAGTTATGTGAGAACAAACTTTTGTGGTGATTTATATTTAGCTATTCCTGAGGAAGAGTAGTGGGGTGATATTTGTAAGAAAGAAACTGAAATACATGTTTTTATATTTTTATGATTTTATGATTTTTATGTGTGATTTCGACACAGGTTTTCCTACTATGCATATGTTGGTGCAACAAAGCAAGGAGGTTTTCCTACTGTGCAGTATCCCAAGATTAACCCAACATTAATATTGTATAACAGGGATTCATTTCATGGTAGTTATATCTTGTTATGCTTAAATGCATTTTGATTATGATTTAAATAAGCTTTATTTAAAGGTAGTTGTATCTTGTTATGCTTAAATGCATTTTGATTAAGATTTAAATAAGCTTCAGTTAAAGGGTGGTTAAAGAAAAGGGTAATAATTTGTTTTTGTTTTTTCATATCAATTTTTTTAGGGTTATTAAATAGTATTTGTTTTCTACTTATATTAACTCTAACAATCTCGTATGACATAAAAATTGGAGGATGGAATTAGGAGGATGACATCGTATATGTCGCATTGGTATATAATATGTTTTGTTTTAAATTTAAAATATGTTTCAAGTTGATTTTAATGAATATTCAATGTTACATGAACATCTTCAATGGTTGATGTATATTTTTATTTTTTTTGGAATTTGAATAATACATGTTTTTAAATTTATACTTTTGTATTTTATCATTACTAGATTTTTTTCGTTACGTATTTTTTCTATATCGAATCGAATTATGCTACTATAATTATAAGTAGAAAGATAAAGCTTCCTTTGATTTTTCCTTCCATCCATTTACAGAAAATGGTGAAGGAAACTCTTATGGCTTCATATATAGAAGTAACCATTGTGATAGAATTCGCAATATTTTTGAAACAATCAGAATCTACATTGTTAAAACTTAAATGAACTGTTATTTCTTTCTTTTATTTATTTGTTTTGTATTCTTGAAAAAGTGAGGAGCGACATTGTTAAAACTGCAATGTGTGTCAATTTTTTTCTATTCTTTTAATATTTCCTGAATGCTGAAACATAGTGACATTGTTAAAACTAGAATAAAATGTGGACTTCTTTCTGTTTTTAGGAATTAAAAAATTGCAGTTGGAATTGTTTTGTACAATTTCGTTTATGTAATGCTGGTGAATCTTAAAATATGCGAGATACATATTAAACACTTTTGAATTATGCATATTACATACTTACATGCTAAGAATGTTGGATTTTTGTCTATTTTCTGAATATCAGTCCATACTTGTATTTTTCCATGTTATGTTAATCCCTTATTGATTACACATTACACCACATAGTGTGGCACATTACCCCCTATATTGTGGTTCATTACATATTATGTATGTAGGATTGGGTCTAATAGTGGGTTTATTAGTTTTTATTGTACAACATTATCTCCTTTAGAGCATTATATCGTCTTGTATTGTATTGTACATTGTGTAAGGAGGATCCTCCCTAGAAGAGGATAGATATTTATCTCTGTTATTCATATTTTTGGCATGGATTATTGCCTTATTGTCTATTTATTCTCTTGTTATGCTATATCTAGGATTTCGTTGCATAACATTTGGTATCACAGCTCTCTTCTCGGGACTAGATTCTTCAAAACGAGTCATTGTGGAACTTTCGCTACAAATTTTTTTATGCAAGGAATCAAAGATCAAGGTTACAAATACAATTCCAAAACATGCTAGAATATCTCCAATACAAATTTAAGATCCTCATCCATTACAGTTTCAGAGATAATTGTGGAGGAAAAGAGGGAATTTTACTAGTCGTACAGCTAGTCTAAAACAAGTGCTCTTGGGAAAAAGGTCATATCTGAGGAATATGAAATCCAAACAAAGTGAGACCAATTATTTATGAAATAATATGGATGAGGGTATCTGTGGTAGAATTTTTCAATACAGAAACAAAACATTGGATAAGTGGAATATAGTACAAGTCATTAGAGGAAATTTGAGGTCTAAAATGGGCCTTACAAGAAAACATGCCAAAATAATTTTTTATGAGTTTGCATTCAACAACCAATAGAATTTCAATAAAATAAGCCAACCATAATGGTTGAATTGACATATTTGTCATTAAAAAAAACTACTTTTTTTGTTCGTATTTTCGACATATCTCATTGTGTTTTTACTCAAATTTCGATCGGGAGAGCTCATTGGATGTGGAATTTGATTCCAAATCCAACGAGTACCCACAATGCATACTTTTTACAGACCCCGCTACCCCAAAAACAAGAAATACTTGAAAAAAATGTGATGATGACATCATCATCACATTTTTTTTAGGTATTTCTTGTTTTTGGGATAGCGGGGTCCATCAAAAGTATGCAGCATGGGTACTCGTTGGATGCGAAATTAAATTCTGCATCCAACGAGCTCTCCCGATCGAAATTTGAGTAAAAACACTGGGAGATATGTCGAAAATACGAACACAAAAAGTAGTTTTTTTCTTTCTTCCTCCAAAATTAATCAATATTATTTTATTATTTTAACTATTATTTTCTTATTTTCCTTAGGAGGCCCATTTTAGACCCCAAAATTCCTCTAATGTCTCTCTTCCAGATAGGACAAAAGTAATAGGTTTTGGTATATTTGCAATAACATTTTGTTGGCTCATACAAATTAGGTAAGACCCATGAAATTGGAAAGAGGATAGATTAAGGTTCTATAGGACAAAGTTTCAGCCTCAGAGGAGTCGTAATTCAAATTTTACTTCAGTTACAAGTTGGCCCTAAAAAAACCTCCCAATCAGTGATTGAAAAAAGTACACCATTTTGCATTTGAATAGATTTTAGTAGAAGGATATATTTTTGGTAAACCATAGGGTGCAATATTGTTAAAAATGCCACCAAAAGGAAGTGGAAAGAATCACACTCCACTGAAACCCAACGAGGGTTCATCCCCAACCTACGAGGAAATGAAAGACATTTCTTTTAGACTATCCAAGTTGGAAGATATGATTAAAGAAAATGTGAAAATTGATGACTTTGCTAAATTGGAAAAGAATATGGATACTAAAGAGGATCTCGAAGGGATGGCTAGTAAACAAGATCTCAAAGCGATGGCTAGTAAACAAGATCTCCAAGACTTGAATGAGTTTATCAAGGATATCAAACATAACTTTGTTTCTTAATTATCTACTCAAGGAGAGGATAAGGAGGAACAAGATTACTTATTCTAGTCATGTCTAGCGAAAATTGAAAAATAATTGGAGAGTGGGAATTTGGAGCTCTCAAAAGTTGATGATTCACTACAACACAATAGGTTCAATTAAAGTCTAAGAAGCTACATTATCCCCAAAATTGACATGCAAAATTTTGATAGAAAGGATCCAATCACGTGGATTTTTCAGATGGAGCAATTCTTTGATCTACACCAAGTTCCTAGTATGCAAAAGGTAACTATTGCATCCTTGTATTTAGAACTTGATCAGTTTGTATGGTACTAATGGCTTTATGACCGTAAAAAGGATTCTATTATCTCTTGGTCTGTATTCACCAAAGAATTGATTGCACGTTATGGTGATATAAATAACAACACCTTATTCACTCAATTGGTAAATCTCAAGAAAGAAGGGTCAATTACATATCACATCAAGAAATTTCAGTAACTAAGTCTCAAAGTGAAGAATATCTCTAAAGATAATTTGTTAGATTTCTTTATTGGAACCTTGAAAGATAACATTCAACATGAGGTGTGTCTCTTTGAACCATCATCTCCAGAAAAGGATTTCGTGATGGCAAGGAAGGTTGAAAATAAAAATATGGCAATGAATACTAGAAAGGCCTTCTCCAACACATATAGAGAAAATAATGTTCCTTCTTCTAAGCTACCACAAAAGTTGACACCATAACAACTATATCAAAAGAATAGCAAAAGGATTATTCTTTAATTGTGACAACAAGTATAGTAAGGGACATAAGTGCAATGAGAAGAAATTATTCTACATAGATTGTGGAGAGGAAGAAACAAAAGAAGAGGAAGTATCTCAAGAAGAGGTGACTTTCGTATAAATAGAAGAGGATACTTCAGAAGAAATTACTCCCACCATATCTTTTCATGCATTGGATAGAATTAGCACTCCTCAAACTCTCAAGATAGAAGGATACGTCAAAAATAAGAAGGTAACAGTGTTGATTGATTTTGGTAGTACTCATAATTTCATTCACTATAAAATATCTAAATTTCTTAATTGCTTTGTTTATCCAGCACCAGAATTTCAAGTAATGATTGTAGATGGAGGAACTATAAATTGCTCATGGAAATGCTATCCAATGATTGAATAGTCCAATAATTGATATCCCAATGGGTAATGAGGTGTAGACCTTTCATTGGTGGAAACATCTCTTTTTTATTTATATTTACTTTGCATCTCTGTTAGATATGAGAATAATTTGAAAAAGGTTGTACATACATTTGAAAAATACAAGAAGAAAATTGTTCAGGTACACAGGGTACTCCCAAAAGACCGAACACCTTGAGAAACCGGTTCACACAAATAGATCACAGATCAACACATCGATGTTTGTCACGTGGTTAAAACCCTCGAGAGGAAAACATTCCACGGACCCAGCCAAATAGCTACTTGAAGCAATTTATTATGCAAAAGAAAGAAAGTTACATGAGCTTCTCATAATCGATCAACTAGCCAAGGACCCTCCATGCTATTTAAATAGAGATCATAGACCAATCGGGTGTTAAGCCACAGATCAATGGTAGGTATGATCCAAGAGAAGTTGAACCGTGGGATCACTCTATGTCTAGAACATATCGTGAGTGTCGGATTAGAATATTTACAAATGCATACTAAAGAAACACACTTTTACCTAATGGATATATTACACAAGTTTATCTTAACTAAATCCTAAGTGTCTAAATATCTTAACATCCCCCCTTAAGAACAACTTGGGATAGGATTGAAGTATTTACAAAAGTGACACTATTAGGAGAAGGAGGGAGACATTAGTGCCTATCCCCCCTTAAGGACACATTCCTGAAGTCCTAACATAGACAAAAGTTTAGAAAACATTACTTCTGTAAGAGACTTGGTGAAGATGTCTGCAACTTGATCATCGGTAGGGCAATAGAGAACTTCAATAACACTATCATGAACAAGATTTCTGATGAAGTGCATGTGTACCTCAATCTGTTTGCTGCACTGATGTAGAACTGTATCTTTGGAAATCTTGATGGAACTTTGATTGTCGCACCAAAGTGGAGTAGGTTGCTGCTGCTCGAATGAAAACTCTGAAAGGATCTGTTGAAGCCATAAAGCTTACTGACTGGCATTAAATATGGCTCGATATTCTACTTCTGCTGAAGAAAGAGCAAGAGCTTGTTGTTTCTTACAAGCCCAAGTGACAGGTCCAGATCCCAGACTAAAAACATAACCTGCAGTAGAATTTCAATCATCAGGATCATTGGCCCAATCTGAATCAATGAAACCAACCAACAAAGGTTTCCCCACTTGTACTGTAATGAATCACAAACTGAATTATACCTTGAATATATTGAAGTATTATTTTTGCTGCTTTCTAGTGACTTTCATGAGGAGTTTGCATATAATGAGCAACATGACCAACGGCAAAGGAAAAGTGAGGATGGGAATGAGTCAAGTATAAAAGACTACCAACAAGCTGATGATACAAGGTGTCATCTACGTCAGGGGAAGTACAAATGGCAGAAAGTTTGACTCCATACTAGAAGGGAGAAGGGGTTGGTTTACAATCTTCCATGTGGAAGCAATGAAGAAGGTCACAAGCATACTTAGACTCAAAAAGAAATATTGCTTCTTTGGTTTGCAAGACTTGGAGACCAAGAAAATAATGAAAATGTCCTAAGTATGACATTTCAAAATTTTTCTTAAGATTGGATTTCACATGGGTTATAAGTTTATGGTCACTACCAATAAAGATAAGATCATAGACATAATGAAAAGGTATGATGAGATGGTTTCCTACTTTCTTGGTATAGACATTGGGGTCAGAATGGCATCTAGAAAAAGCAGTGTCAAGGAGAAACCTATCCATTTTGGCATACCAAGCTCTAGGAGCTTGCTTAAGGCCATATAAGGATTTCTTAAGGAGACAGACAATGCTAGAGTTATCCTGAACATATCCAGGAGGTTGTTCCATGTAAATTTCCTCCTGTAAATCACCATGTAAAAAGGCAGACTTGACATCCATTTGATGGACTTCACAATTATGTAAGGCTACAAGGGAAAGAACAAGGCGTATGGAATTCATTTTTGCAATAGCAGCAAAGGTTTTATTGTATTCAATCCCTTCAACTTGGGAAAAAAATTTGGAAACTAACCTTGCCTTAAGTCTTTCAACACTTCCATCTGATGCATACTTAGTTCTGTAGACCCATTTATATCTAACAAGTTTTCTTCCTTTTGGAAGAGGAACAATATCCCAAGTATCATTCAACATTAAGGAATGATATTCTTCATCCATAGCTGCATCCCAATCTGGATTTCTTGAAGCTTCTGCAAAAGTTTCTGGATCATGACTCTCGGAAACTTGAGCCAAAAGAGAAGAGGCTCGCTAAAACTAAGAATGTGTTCTACATTGATCTCTAGGATTACCGACAATATCACCAGCTCCTTCACATGTTGAATGGACCCATCGAGGAAGCATTGGTGCTGGTGCAATTGGAGGAACATGAGCAAGCGGAGGTGGATTTTCATCCTCACTGTCATCATCAGAAACTAGAGTTCAAAACATATCAGGGAAGTTTGAAGAATAAGAAGAAGGCATAGTCGTCGAATCAGGCTCGCAGGCCAAAGATTTCACACGCGCCAAGTTAGGCTCGCGGGCCCAGATATTTTCATCAAATTTAACATCTCTTCTAATGATTATATCATGAGAATGTGGTTGGATAAGTCTATAACCTTTTACATCTTTTGAATATACAACAAATATGCACTTTTCACTTTTAGGCTGAAATGCTTTATGTTTTTCATCTAGAATGTGAGCCCATGCTTCACAACAAAACACATGAAAGTGACTTACATCTGGTTTAATTTTACTCCATGCTTCTTCCAGTGTTATACCTTGTAAAAATTTAGTGGGTGTGTGATTAACTATGTAATTTGCATAGTTTATGGCCTCAACCCAATATTGAAGACTTAGTCCCTCAGATTGGATCACACAATTAGCCATTCATTTTAAAGTGTGGTTCTTTCGTTCAGCTACACCATTTTGTTGTGGTGTATATGGAATAGTGTGATGTTGTTGGATTCCTTGTTCAGTGCAGAAAGTAGTGGAATTGTTGTTAACATATTCTCCTCCATTCTCAGATCTTAACTTAATAATTTGATGACCAGATTATTTTTCAACAAGGGCATTGTAGGCCAAGAACATGTTAAATACTCCACGCTTAAGTTTTAGGAAGTAAACCCAAGTGCGTATGGAGTAGTCATCAATGAAAGCTAAGAAATATTTGAAACCAGAAAAGGAAGTAGATGGAAGAGGACCACACAAGTCACTATGCACAAGCTCCAAGGGAATCGAGACATGCCAAGAGGCACGTTTGACAAAAACCATAAACCTTATCATCAATCACTTCAACCCACCAAACAAAACCCCATAAACCTCGCTATTTATCTCTTCAATCAATTGAGGATCCTTGTTTATTGCTATTCTATTTGTGAGCAATTTCCCATTAATTTGTTTTTTGTTTTTTTTATACATTTCTCATCATTCTCCTTGGATTCTTCTCCTAACCTTCACCTACCTAAAATGATGCTTAACAAGTGAAAACAACCATAAATTGTGGTATAATCCCCTGTCATTCAACCCCTTCACTTACCGAAAATGATGCTTAACAAATGAAAACAACCATAAATTGCGGTATAATCCCCCAACATTCAACATTCAACCTTTAACATTTAGGTTGGTCATTAAATTAAGTCAGCTCGGTCCAATACATAATAGGCAATGGGATGTAGAAAGGACATTTGTTTTTTCACGTATATAATAGTTTAAAAAGGTCGTTTGTTTTCTCAAGTTCATCTATAATCCGATAGGGGTCTTCGGATGTGGCTTTTTTCAGTGGTTCCAGATCTTGATCAAAACTGAAAGCGGCTCTTCATAAACGCTCTAATACCATGTTCGGGTACACATGGTACTCCCAAAATACCGAATACCTTGAGAAACTGCTTCACACAAATAGATCACAGATCAACACACCGATGTTTTCCATGTGGTTAAAACCCTCGAGAGGGAAATAATCCATGGCCCCAGCCAAATAGCTACTTGGAGCAATTTATTATGCAAAAGAAAGAAAGTTACATGAGCTTCTCATAATCGAGCAACTAGCCAAGGGCCCTCTATTCTCTTTAAATAGAGATCATAGACCAATTAGGTGTTAAGCCACAGATTAATGGTAGGTATGATCTAAGAGAAGTTGAACCATCGGATCACTCTATGTCTATAACATATCATGACCATCGGATTAGAATATTTACAAATGCATACTAATGCATACTAAAGAAACACACTTTTACCTAACGTATATATTACACAAGTTTATCTTAACTAACTCCTAAGTGTCTAAATATCCTAACAAAAACTACATGCATGTCTACCATAGAAACATAAGGTAGAGGATTGGAAAGTCCATTTGAAGGAAATTTTATCTAAATGGCATTATAAAGAAACAACTAATAAGGCAAGTGGGGCATTATGTAAACAATGTTAATGCCATAATGGATATGCAAAATGTTGCAATATTTAGTGTCCTTATAACTTCTAAATTAGTTTATAGGTTGTTATAAGCCATATGCAATTACAATACTCCCATTTACAAGCCCTAAATTACTTTATAGGAAGTTATGATACTCCCATCAACTGTAAGTTTGGAATCAATCTCAGCATCATCCTTCATCAAGGAATCACACCTCCCCTCCAATTACAACTTGAAGTCTCACGGAAATGCAATTAGAGTATTTCACATCCTCATCGACATGAGATGTAGTTAGAGTATCTACATTTGATGCTATACTTGTTCAACAATTGCTTTGGTTTGAATTCATATTTTTTAGGGTCCTTGAGGGTGAGAGTTTTCTGTTAGGGCCCACCATTTGTGAAAATAAATAGTTGAACATATTAGCTACCCTTTCAACCAGTTCTGGAAGCAAAAATGGTGCTGTAATTATGGAAAATGTGTAATCTAACATCTCGACATCCTCATTTTCCATTGTCATGTCAATACAAACATTATTCCGGTGCTGTTGAAAAAGCTAAGTTTTTTCCTTCCTCACTTGTGGTGGTTGCTGTTATCTCCTATACAGCTGAGTATTATGTCATAGTATTCATCCCAACTATACTCTGTAAAGGATTGTTTTCTTAAAGAACTTGTGAAAAATCCTTGGAAATTTTTTAGCAATGCAGAAATGTATTTTTCTTCCGAACTTCGATATCGCCAATTTCTACTACTACTCAATGAAAGCAGCCACACTCGATTTTTGATGTACTGTTGGTATTGTTTTGAAAGCAATCACACTCGATGTCTCATCTATAATTTTTGTTTCCCTTTTAACAATGTTCAAGTTAATGAAATGAATGTAAGTACACAATTAGATTTTAGCTTTCATTAATAAATACTGGTTTTCCATTGTATTTTTCAATTCTTAAAATGTATTTTTTTTCCATTGTATTTTTGAACTCATTGATTTGTAATTACTACTACTATTATTGATTGTCCTTGGATGCTTAAACTTTAACACAAGGACCTATGGGAGTGTTAAGTTGAAAGAAATGGCCTTCCTTATACGATGATGATCAAACTTAGAATTATTGTACATAACACATATGGACTATACCTTGAGAGAGAAGATAAAAATTTTACCCTTCATCTTGTGGGTAAAATGGTTGTTTCCCCACCTTCGTTGTACACATCGTCCTTGTGGGTATTTTCTTGTGGGTATTGTGTGTGGGTCTTGTGGGTCTTTTCTATCAAACAAGCTTTCTTATCCCTTGGCTTTAGGCATGTCTACAAGGAGCACAATATGAGTGCAGACCGCTTATCCAAGGAAGCACTTGATATGAAGGTTGGTCTTCTCTCCTTCTCAGAACTATGGGAAGGAGAAATTATTGAGGAAGGCTTCATATAGCTCTTTTAAGAGTTTTTTTCAGTATTTATGACATACTCATGTTTTTCCCTTTTCGAGTATGGGACTCTTTATCCTGTCCTCTTGTATTAGCTAGGGATATATTCTTGTTTTGATTCCCCTGGGGTGTGTTTGTTCCACCCAAGAGGCCTCTTGGATAAGCAGTCTGGGCTCATTCTATTTTCCCTGTGGTAATTCTTTTTCTGACATTATTTGAGATTTTGAGTTTTGTGGGTGGAGAGCTGTTGGGTCGAGAGTTGGGTTGACAGCAACTGCAAATGCAAATAGATTTTTTATTTTATTTTATATATTTTTTGAGGTTGACAGTATTGATTTGTGACCTTGTGGACTATATTTGTCTCACTCTGCCCTAAATGGGTCATAGCATCAAATGAATGGATATATAGTTTTGACATTGAGGAATCATGCACATTGTTTCCCATAAGGTGTTCACTTAATTTTTCATGAGGGTTTATGGGTTGGTTTCTGAGTTTTCTGGGAAAGTCTAAAGTATGATGTTGTCTTTTTCTTAGTTGTAAAATGAATTCTAGGAAATCCATGCCACCTGTGGACAATGAAAGGAAATGAACATCCAATGTACCTCATTTTTGGGCAGTTTTGGTCCCTATAATAGCAAGTTACAACAATAATTAAGCCAATATGGGTATTTTTTTGAACATTATTGGGTGTGTTTCACCTTCTAGCAGCCTTGGCATTCAATTTGGGCCATTTTTGTGGATGTGAGGAAGTTATGGGAACAAGTTAGGACTATCCATGATGTCCTCCTAGAGTAGACAATGACAATATCTGAGGTATGGAAAAGCTAAGAGAAGAAATCCTCGCTGTGCTGAGTGGAGTTTGGAACTCAACCCGCAAGCCATCAAGCAATAAATGTAGCTGTTAAAAATTTAGTCCACTTAAGTGCAGTTGTTTGTGGCCAGAAAGGCCCAAAAAAATTAACTGAATCTGGTTTAAATCTCATTAATCTGGGTGTAGAACCTCAATTAAGGATTTTGAGTTTTGTGGGTGGAGAGCTGTTGGGTTGATAGCTACTGCAAATGCAAATATATTTTTTTGTTTTTTATATATGTTTTGAGGTTGACAGTATTGATCCGTGACCTTGTGGTATGTATTTGTCTCATTCTACCCTACAACTACCTATCTCTCTCTCTCTCAGGTATGTCCATTGTTTCGTTAGTGACTTGTCTCCTAAGAGACAAAGTGTGATTGTATTATAAATCTGAGTATAGAAATTAAGGAAGGTCTAAACCACATTGTTTTCTTCTATTTATCCATTTATAATATTTTTGCATGTGCTTGACTAATTATGTTCATACATATCCTAGGTAACTGTAATTGATGGATGTACATAGTGCTGATATGTAGTAATCGTTGCTTGGTTTAGAGCAAAATGGGTCATAGCATCAACTGAATTGATATTTAGTTTTGACATTGAGGAATCATGCAAAAAAGAGTAAATAGAGCTCTATAATTGAATCACATCAACTTGGAGAAGGCTCAATTGGGTCTTGGGCACAGCTACAGCAGAGCCAACGTGAAATTCAATGTCAATAGAGTGGATACCATGGTTATACCGGCTATTAGTCTTCTCGATACCTTGGACATGGACATCAACACATTCTGCACGAGAGTAAGGTATTGCAAGTATAAACTTAGTATTGTGTTTACTTTTTTGGGGGGTTTTATATGAAACAACATTTAAGATAGTTCAGTCAGGGTCAATTCTAACAGCTGTCAAGTTGAGGTCAATTTCCCATAAGTGTCTTTTAATTCTTTAGTTAGGACTCATGAATCATATTTATACTGAAAGGTAAAAGGATTTGTTTATTAACTTAGATTTTTAAATGCTTATCATCCCATGGGATTTTTTATAGCTAGTATTATCTCGTTAACATTTGAAATAAGTATATTCAATTGAAAAGGAAAACTGCAATTATTTTGGTAAATGAAAAAAACTTCATTAAAGTGCATATTTAAAATATAAGATTCAAAGAGAGAACAACTCTGATGGCAGTTATAAATTGAATCATTTCTATGTCACAAAATAGGTTACCAATCATGAACTAGTTCTAATTACCTTTACAACTAATACCTGATGGGTTAATTTGTGGGGTATCTTTCATCAAATGATAAATATTTTATTACCAATGTGCTTTTATATTTCCATTGATTCACATGGATAGACATTTCAACTAAGGTTCATTTACATCTCTCCAATGCTTGCCTTACCATCCTTTTTATCTTCATGTAATCCCAACCTCTTAAACATTAAGGAGGGGAAATTATTGGTGAAGCTCACAAGGTATGCCCATAAAGCATTGAAGAGCTTGGTATGCCAATTTTTGTGGTGTGTGTTCACAGTCTTTTTCAATATGTCGATCAAATTATTATTGGAAGAATCTGTCAAATCATTACCTTGTGGGTAATAGTTTGCAAAATACTTCACTTTAATCCCCTTTTCAAGGGAATATTGTGTAATATCAATTGAATTAAAATATGAGGCATTATCGAAAACCAAAAACTCAGGCACTCTAAACCTGGTGACAATATTACTCTCAAGAAAAGATATAACCGAGTTGGTATTGACAACTCTAAGGGGAATTGCTTCTACCTAGCTAGTGAAATAATCTGTTGTAGTTAGGATGTACTTATTCTGCAAAGTAGAAGGAGGACTAATAGGATCAACAATATCTAGTTCCCATTGTTGAAATGGAAACTGGACAGTGACAGTATGGAGGGGAAAGGATGGTTTTTCAACTTACCAGCACATCTTTGGAAAGCCTCACACTTTCTGACGAATGAATGTGCATCTTTAAACAGTGTGGGACAATAGTATCCTTCTCTTAAAACTTTATGTGTAGTAGTTGCACCTAAAAAATTTCCTCCTACAGGTCCTGGATGCATTTCAAACAAAAGATTGTTAGCTTCTATCTTTTCTAAGGACCTAAGAAAAACACCATCATAATTTCTATGGAACAACACATTATCAATAAATTGAGAACGTTTTGATTTCAATCTTAATTTCCTGAGATTCTTAAATTCCAAGGTTGGGGGAGCATACCCATGAATGAGATCAAATTTAACATCATCACACCATTCAGATGATGGAGCATAAATAACATTAATAGTGTCAACATACATGTCTTCCTCTTGAATCCATTATTGTTCCTAATTTTCATTATTATCTTGGGCAGCCAGTGAACATAAGCCCTGCCCTTTGAGAATATTGACAGGCCTAATCTCCAAATAATACTCTTGAATCATGGTTATCCAATGAGCTCATTTTTCTCCTAACTCCTTTTGAACCAAAACATTTCTTATGCTTTCATATGGGACGATCATCTTCATTTTGTATTTCAATAGATAAGCCCTAAAATGATTCACAGATTTATAGACAATGTAATCTTTCTTATCAATCTACATGTAATTCAAGTCGACCTCTTTGAATGTAGAGCTCATAAATGAAATTGGGATCTCAGTGTCCTCTGCATATTTCTAAGTGAGCACATCAGCATAAGAAAAGTCAGTAGCAAATGTATACAAAATAAAATCTTTACTAAAGTTTGGGGGAATCAATGCAGGAGCGTCCATTATGGCCTCCATGATATTGATAAAAATATCCTTCTATATATCATACCACTTAAATAAAACATGTTTCTTAATCAGGTCTTGAAGTGGGATAACAATTTGTGCAAAATTGTGTACAAACCTCCTAACAAAATTGATCTTTCCAAGGAAATACTGCATGGATTTCTTTAAGCTTGTGAGCCCAATTTTTGGAATGGCCTCAGATCTCTCTGGGTAAATTATCATTATTTCCTTTGTGTTAGCACTAAATTTATTTTTGTCGAAATTAGTCTTATTGCCTTCAAAATTTTAAGTTTGCATGGGTCATTGAGTTGGTTTCCAAAGTTTTCTCATTAAGTTATTTCCAAGTTGGAAAAGAAGAGAAGTTAAAAGAATTTTAGGTAAAAAGAGAAATAAATTTTTCACAAGTGGGGCAAAAAGTTTTATTAATTTTTGAATGAAATTTAAAAAATGGGTTTTATAAAGTTATTTTATTCATATTCAAACTTATATAGTTTTGGATATTTTTCCAAAGTCAAAAAGCGGACTTTATTCACCAAACCAAGTCTTAATGAAGGTTTAAGCGCTAAACAAGGTTTATTACCTTTCTTAAGGTATAATCAAACCACTAGCACTTAAAATAATCCGACGGCTAATGTAAAAAGTGAAAACTCATCAACGGGTATTATTGTTTCCGGAGAGTCAAGTTGTGTGTTAATTAAAACAAAAGGGCTCAGCGGAATGTGTATGCGTAAGCTTATCCAACGGCTGGAAAATAAAGTGAAAATGCATCGACGGTCATCATCAGATCTAGAGGATAGAGTTGCACGGTGGTTAAATTGGAAAGGTGGTAGCGGAATTTAAACCACTTTCCACGTGGTAACTTTTGGTGAATTCCGCAGAGAAAAGTGGTTTGGGAAAAACAACTCAGTGGAGGCTCCAGAATAGACCATTATTTAAAAATAAAGTTGACTTGGTTTTTAAAAAATAATTTCATTTTTGTGCTGCGCGTGAAAGGAAGGAGACAGTCCACCATATTTCCAAACTCAACTTTTACTTGTTTTCAATCACAGGGAAAATGGCGGAGGATTTTTTCAAGAGAAGAGAGGCTCTACATTGTAATGGCTTCACGTTTTCAGTAAATGAATGAAATTTGCAGAGGAGGAATGTAAAATCTTTTTCATGTCAAAGATTCTTGTGCCATCTTTTTCTTCAGTAAGTAATTTCTTTATGTGATTGTTTATCATGTTTCCCACTCCATTTTGTATTTGCTTTCATGCTTGAGCATTAGTTTTTTATGGGATATAATTCATCCTGCATGCTCTAGGTCCATTGTTCAAGCATTTTCAAAATATTTTCTTCTAAAGTCTTGCAGAATTCACCCTAGTTAGGTGCTCTGTTTGATGGAATGTATCCCTTTGTCTACTAATCAATCTGCTAATACTTCAAGATTGAGGAAATGGTGCCTACGTTGCCTTTGTTCATAAACTTTCAAAACCCTACCTCCTGCAACATATTTCAGATCTGATTATTGACTCCATTTCCCAATGGTCTCCTTCATGACTATCCTACCAAGTCTTTTAAGACAAACTTGTCCTATTTGTCCCATCAAAAATATGACCTTCTGATTGTCTTTGATTGAAATATCATGAGTATAAAAACTTTGTAAATATTGAGAGATCCCTCTCTGATTGTATTAGGTCAGAAATACATTCTAAAGTGGTTTTTGTTGTTACCTTGGGATCTACCTTTCACAACCTGGGTACATTCTGAGTGCTAACAAATTGGCGTCGTTGCCGGGGAACAAATGTTCAAATCTTCCTTGGGTATGAACGACCTAGTTTCAGATTTGATTGTTGATGGTGAACAATAGCCAGATATCAGCAAGGTTGTGCATCTTTCACCTGGCGACTCCATCTTCAAAGAATCCAGTTTTCAGAATTCCTATGGCGACTCCACTGTCAAAAGATTGTGAAGTTTGAAGAGTTGATTCAATATATTCATTTGTCAAGATGAGTTATTTGTCTGCAAGGTATGCTCCTATGAATCGTGCTCACATTCCTTGTTTTCCAAATCGAATACCTAAAGTGGATTGGAAAATAGGTCTTCCAAAGCTTAAAGATCAAAAGAATGATGATGATGCCCTTCATTTGGTTAGATTTCATATTCATATACATAAGCTGGGAGTTAAATTGCATGAGAATTCTTTAATGAAAATGTTCATGGCTACTTTAGAAGGAGATGCAAGGTCATGGTATGAAGGGTTACCATCAGAAAGCTTATTTTCCCTTACTGATTTTGATACAGTATGTTATCCAACTTTTTGTACCATAAGTTGGGTTACCTGAGGAGCCACTAGTTGAAATACTTGTTCAAAGTCTGATTCCAGTGTATCAGTTGATCCGTCTGCTTATCTAGCCAATACTGGCTAGTCACTTTTATATTTGAATAATTTTGACCATGGCCCCGCGGGGTTTGTAATAAAATGTACTAGTAGGATATTTTTGTGTGGTTCGGTCTCCTAAGGTGTAGAATTGCAAATAGGGTATTCCAGGGAGTTTCTTGCCCCTAACAATTATGCTTTGCCTTCAGCCGAGTATAATTGACGAGGTTTTCTACCGCTTCCTCCAAAGTTGGAATGCCCAATGTTGAATTCTGGGCCTTGGGGGTTATTAGATCCCAACTGAGTGTTATAAGCCTACTAGACATTATTTAGATAGATCATGGTCATGTCCTAAGTCATCTGAACACATAAAAAAAAATTTCGAAAAAATCTTTTTCGAATAGTGAAAAATTATTTTTTAATTTTTAATTAATTTTCCTAAGTTTTTTGGGTTAATTTTTCCATAAATTAAATGGAAAAACCAGTTCATGATCCGGACTCAGAATTCAGTGATTGAAGGCTCTAACCTTAAGCCAAAAATCATTCTTGATTAGCCAGCCAGTCAGAACCAACTTTCAGATCAGCAATCGAACACATAATGCCTTTTTACTCAAAAACGTCAGTTTTGAGTAAAAAATGATTTTTAGTAAAAAAATGATTTTTATTAAAAAAAATGATTATTTTGGAGAAAACTAAAACTCTCCAAATTAATCCAAATTTAATAAAATAAAAGGCTAAATGACATCTCATGGAACACTTATGATGATTGGAGTTATCATAACTCAGCTTCAGTCATCATTAAGAGAGCAATTAATTTATTATCAGTTATCAGACATGTCATCTCCAGCTAAAGATGAGATGGAGAGCTCTCATTGGTCCAGTGATTTGATTGAGGTAAAGACTGAAGCTTACACCATCAGTGGGCTTCCCAAACCTAGCTCAGGCTCCTGCCAGACCTAAAGGATGAGCTTACCTACATCCAGACTCACACATGTGGCCTCATCCTTGGCTTGTTTTCAGTGCACAGGTTTGGAGTGGGGGCGCCTTGCCTGGGTGGAGGCCTCCCCTCACTCCCGGTTCTCTAGTTTAGGTCTGGGCCCTTTGTTAGGTGGCTAAGCTGATTAGGGTTGGTTTTTTGGTTTTAGGGTTTTAGCACTATCTCATTTGTTAAAAAGATGCTCTTTCAGCTCTATTTGGATGGACTTTTTGGCATAGAAGCTCTGCAAAAATTGTAATGATTATATTATTGAATAAAGATTTTCGACTTTGGAGGTCTACAGGATTGTCTCTTCATTGGTGGATGTGTTGTATGAGGTGATCTCTTTCCATGCTTTCAATTTGTTATTTATGTGTTGAATCAAACAACTAGCTTTAGAAGTCTATTATTAGAACATAAGATTTACCATTTGCTGCTGTCAAGTTGGTTTATTATGCAAAGTTTATCATAATCTAGATGGGTAAAAATATTCAGTTATATGAAGTATTGATCTTGATTTGCATATTCCTAGCATACTAGGTTTTATTGTTTGATCTCACTGGGTATCAAGTTGGATTGTCTTTACAGATCTCGCCATTTGGAGAAGGGTGCGAGCTTAGCTGCATCAAACTCATCTCCATCATCATAAGAACCTTCTAACATTGTTGACTTTCAGGACCTACAGAGAGTTTGGATTTTTCCAAGAGGAAAAAACAAGGATATCTTCCTCCAAAGTTCCATCTCAAAGCCTTTCATAAATTTAAACACTTTCTTGGTTACCGAACTTCCTTCCTCTAGTTCTCCCTTTGCTCCTTGACTTCTTTTGTTTCCTTGCTTGTTAGCCCCTTTCCTCCTTGACTTGTTTTCTTTTTCTCACTTTTTCTTCATCGCTTCCCCGTTTTCTATCTCTCTTTTACCATCCCCTTTTTCCATTTTGGATAGCCCTAGTGTGCCCTGGCTTTCTTCCCTTGTTTGCCTCTTTTTGCCCTAGTTTTTGGGCTTCCTTTAACCTTGTTTTTGGCCATTGCTTTTACTTTTTGTTCGTTGTCCTGTTTTGCACTTTTTATGACAGCCACTTATTTCATGGTTCGCTGTCCCGTTTTTCACTTTTTATGACAGCCACTTATTTCATGGTTCGCTGTCCCGTTTTGCACTTTTTATGACAACCACTTATTTTATTGTTCGCTGTCCCATTTTCCTCAATTTTGTTCATCCCTTAGCTTCTTAGTTCGCTGCCCTTCTCCTCCCTTTTCTTGTTTTTGACTTCCTCTTTTCCTTACCTCTTTCTTCCCCTCCGCTTCCTTTTATTTCAGCCTTCTTTTGTCTTGTTCTTTTGTTTTCATTCAAGCTTTTTCTTTTCCCTTTTCATAAAGTTCGAGAAACATTTCAAGAAAAGTTTCAAGTAAAGAAAAAACACTCTCATTTTTACAAGTTTTAATAATTGTAGAGTTACTTTGTTTTCATTGGAAAAGTCCTTTCAAGGATTAAAATCCTTAATGCATATTGCAATAAAGTTTAATAAAGATCTTGTGCTTGAGTGGGGTTTTTAAGTCCCCACTCTCATCCTCCCCCATTTGGGGAGGATTGTGTTGTGTTTACTTGTTCATGCTTAAATTAGATTTGCTTATTAATCTTAGAATACTAATTGTCAATTCATCACTTTTTAATTAAGTTGATTACTCATTTCTTTCAATTGTTTATCTTTCTAAGTAAATCAGCTGTGCAAATCTCTTGAATCACACCATAAGGTGGATCAAGAGTATTCTCTGTCGGAGAGTCCAATCAACTAATTTTATCTTGTGCTTGTTTAATCAATTAATCCTCATAAGTAAGACTCTTGAACTTGTAGAAACACAATTCAAGAGCACTCTCTATCGGAGAGCATCTTAGGTTTGCATAACCCCTACATTAGTTTCATCTATATTAGCTAAGTCTCTTGAACCACTGTCATAAGACAAGGTCAAGAGCGCTCTCTGTCGGAGAATTTTAATTAATTAACTTAATAAAATTCGTAACTCACATCCCTTTAATTAATTAACCCCCTTCCCCCTTTGTCGGAGTATGCTCTGACCGATGTTCGATCGGAATACCCAGAAACGACATTTAATCTCTAAACCCCACAAGAGGAACTTAACTAAAACGTTTCCCCATAACCAACGCACCGGCGTTGTTCGATAAATACCGAGGCATGTGGGAAAATTCCAAGTGTGGGTGCTGGGCTACCTAATCTGGGCACTGGTAGTTAAGTTATTGAACACTTATCTTTGACCCTAGACAAGTCCATCATGTCTTCGAACGGAGCCACTGAAGGTATTACCGGTTAGGACATCCAACCACCATAAGTGAAGATCACAAACAAAACACTCTTAAAATCTACCAAGAGCACTTGCAAAACCTAATAATCACTAGCTTAAATTCCTAGACTTTATTTCACGCGCTTATTTGACTCCATAAGGCACTGGTCCTTTGTTATATTTGATTAATTTTCTATCTTGATCAACTGTCTATGGTCCATTTCAATTGATTATATTTGAATGCTTAAGTTATAAGTCTGGAATCTTTGCTTATATGTGTGATCTCTTGTTAGCAATGTGGATTGCTTTAATTAATCATGATCCCCTTAATATTAATCATTTTAAATCACAATAACTGCTAAACAACACCCATCCGCATCTGAAACATCTAAAAATTAACTTAAACATTGAGCCATAGAAAACTCTTTGTTAGGGACTACCCCCCTTGGCTTCGTTAGGAGTTAGCCTAAACGGAGGAGCTAGGAGTAGGTGACAGTACCTAGCTCTGTGCTTGCCCCAAAGGTCACACCTCTCCCACTTTCTCAAGTGAGGAGACAGCTTTTACAAGATTTCTGTTGTTGGTGTGCAATCGGCGGACAACATCTTTTGGCGCCGTTGACGGGGACAAATATTTTTGTTCCTGGATGACTTTTGTTTCTTTTAGTTTTTTACCTTTTTATCCCTTTTTGGTATATTTTTAGTCCAATCACTCTCTTAAATTAGACTTAAGTCCACCTGGCGACTCAACTATCAGTTAACAACTCAAGGTATTCTACTAGAAGAAACTCTGTAGGTTTGGTCGATTTCATCCCTGACCCCGAAAAGGTCTTAAGGAGGAGATTAAACAAACTATCTTCTCGTAGGATCCTTGCAAAACTTGGATCTGAGTCTATTTCAGACATCCATCTTTTATTTCCAGAAAACTTAGAAAATTTGCAAAATAGTAACTATTTCCTTAATCCAATGGGTGATTTTTTTACTCAACTTAACTTTGCTCAGATAGCAGGTCATCCTCATGATATCCTTGACAAATATATCGACAATCTTACGACATATAATGGCACTGATGCCTCCCTCTCTGTTGAGCAGCATATCAGGAATTTCACTAGACACTGTGGTGCCCATGTCAGGGGTACTGATAGGCATGAAGATTTTTACATGACCTTGTTTGCCTTGTCTTTGGATGGCAAGGCTGGAAACTGGTACGATAATTTGCCGGACAATTATTTCGCCACCTTAGCAGACTTCAAGACTACTTTCCTTGGAAAGTTTGGCAGCAAAAAGGAGCCTAGACATCTAGTGACAGCCTTGACTAGTATGAAGAAGTATGATATGGAAACCATGGATGAATTCAATGATAGGTTCACAGAGTTATCAAATTCCATCCCTGCTACTTATGCTCCTCCTGCAACTTCTACTTTGGATTATTACATAGAAGCATTAAGTGGCAAGATCCAATACCATATTAGAGACAAGGAGCCAGCCACACTCCTTCAAGCTCAGAATTTGGCGATTAAAATTGATAAGAATATGCAGTCATCCAGTGAATCTAACCTCTAGGGTTATTCAAGGTCTTCAACTCCTTTGAAAATTAATGAACCTAAAGACAAGGATCCTTTAGCAGCTATGAAGGATGCCTATGAAAAACAAATGATTGAAATAAAAAAGGGAGATGAAGAAAAATATGGAGGAAGCAGAACAAAGACACTTAGCATAGATTAAAGAGGTTCAGAATCGGGTCATGACTGTTGAAAGAAATCAACCTCCGCCACCTCCTAGAACCCTCCCTGCAAAACCAACATGGCAAAGAAGAAATCCCAGCCATGAACAGAGGCCTCCTCATCAGTTAAAGGCTGCTAACATGGTCGAAACTTACACGCCATTTTGTAGGGCATGTGAAGACCTTCATGAACAATCTTCCTGCTATTATGCATGCTATATTCAGGAGCATGGTTTTCCAGAGGGTTGTGGTCCTAAAGCATCATCAAGCAAGCCTGAGTATATAAACTATGTAGATGACATGCATGATATTTTCGGAGAAAGTTGGAGAGAGGCTAAACAATATTCAAGAGAGCCTGAATACATTAACATAGTTGGATAGATCCATCCTGTCACCATAGAAACCCGGGGTCAAGTTGAAGATTATAGTCAGCAATTGGATGATCTCACTAAAAACTTTAGCACTAATCCTACTAATGAGCATAATGATGATAGTTTGGAAGGTTTACTACCTTGTGACCTTTTTTCTGAAGAAGATGACTATGATCATGAGGAGGGATATAGAATCAGATGTGTTACAGGTGACAAAGAATCCCTTTCTTCTAATATGGATGACAACTACGAGACTTCAATTGAAAATCCAATTTTTAAGGTTTCATGTGATGAGAGTCCTCCATGCTCTCCACAGGATGACAAATATTTGGAAAGTTGGGTCCCATGTGATATCTTTGAAACCCAACTTTTTGAAGAAGATTGTTTTGAGCAGAATGAGGAGTGTAGCCAGGGACTTGATACCAGTGATGAGGCATCTCTCATATCCAACATAGATGGCGATGATGATTATTGGACTTTTATTGAAAATCCAACTTATGATATTTTTGAAAATATTTTTGAGAATCTCATCTATGATATGTCTAGCAAGAAGAGTTGTTATTCTGAGACTTATAAAAGTTGTAAGGAAGAACAGTCAGAGTTTTCATATGATCAGTCAGAATTGTATCTAAGTATTGCTAATAAGGATTTGAAAAAGCAGTGTGGTAAAGAGTCAGATGGGATACAACTAGTTGAAGTTTTTTCCCAACCGTCGTCTTCACATATAGATGTTTCTTATGTTTTGGAGCACCTTGGGGCTTATACAACGAGTTATTATTTGATAAGCCTTGATGATCAACATGATGGAGTAGTCGACCTACCGCATTATCCCGATTTGTATATCAGCGCTATCCAGTCATGGATAGAAGCAGCTTGCGCAAGTATCTACCAGTTTGGGAAGAAGTTTGATGACATTCTTCATGCCTATTATTCCCCAACCATCCCGCCCATTCTAGATCATCACGTAGGTTTGCATTTTCTGGAAATTGTGTCATTACTTTGGCTGGTAACCGAAGACAAGGAAAAACCTTTTTATATTAATAAAATGCTTAGGTGGCTACACTGGATTTATGATTACACCTAACCCTTTTTGTATCATGCTTAGAGTGGGAAAATAGGATCCTTAAAGTGAGCATTTATTTTAGCATTTTATTTATGTACTTAGAAATAAAGAAATTTTTCAGTTAAGTTTTTTCTTTGAATAGAGCAAATTTTGGATCATTGGCTCTTTTTCATAAAACTTGTGCTACTAAGGTTTTATCGTCAAGTTGAGATTTTTTTACAGTATATGGAAACCAGAGATTCTGGGGTTCTTGTATGCTCTCCTTGCATAACAGACTAGATCGAGCACACGTCTCACAGTTGGAGCCAGATGTTATCCAACTTTTTGTACCATAAGTTGGGTTACCTGAGGAGCCGCTAGTTGACAGACTTGTTCAAAGTCTGATTCCAGTGTATCAGTTGATTCGTCTGCTTGTCTAGCCAATATTGGCTAGTCACTTTTATATTTGAATAATTTTGACCATGGCCCCGCGGGGTTTGTAATAAAATGTGCTAGTAGGATATTTTTGAGTGGTTCGCTCTCCTAAGATGTAGAATTGCAAATAGGGTATTCCAGGGAGTTTTTTGCCCCTGACAATTATGCTTTGCCTTCAGCCGAGTATAATTGACGAGGTTTTCTCTTGCTTCCTCCAAAGCCGGAATGCCCAATGTTGAATTCTGGGCCTTGGGGGGTTATTAGAGCCCAACTGAGTGTTATAAGAATACTAGACATTATTTAGATAGATCATGGTCATGTCCTAAGTCATCTGGACACATAAAAAAAAATTCGAAAAAATATTTTTCGAATAGTGAAAAATTATTTTTTAATTTTTAATTAATTTTCCTAAGTTTTTTGGGTTAATTTTTCCATAAATTAAATGGAAAAAAACCGTTCATGATCCGAACTCAGAATTCAGTGATTGAAGGCTCTAACCTTAAGCCAAAAATCATTCTTAATCAGCCAGCCAGTCAAAACCAACTTTCAGATCAGCAATCGGACACATAATGCATTTTTACTCAAAAACGTCAGTTTTGAGTAAAAAATGATTTTTAGTAAAAAAATGATTTTTATTAAAAAAATGATTATTTTGGAGAAAACTAAAACTCTCCAAATTAATCCAAATTTAATAAAATAAAAGGCTAAATGACATCTCATGGAACACTTATGATGATTGGAGTTATCATAACTCAGCTTTAGTCATCATTAAGAGAGCAATTAATTTATTATCAGTTATCAGACATGTCATCTCCAGCTAAAGATGAGATGGAGAGATCTCATTGGTCCGATGATTTGATAGAGGTAAATACTGAAGCTTACACCATCAGTGGGCTTCCCAAACCTAGCTCAGGCTCCTGCCAAACCTAAAGGATGAGCTTACCTACATCCAGACTCACACATGTGGCCTCATCCTTGGCTTGGTTTCAGTGCACAGGTTTGGATTGGGGGCGCTTTGCCTGGGTGGAGGCCTCCCCTCACTCTGGGTTCTCCAGTTTAGGTCTGGGCCCTTTGTTAGGTGGCTAAGCTGGTTAGGGTTGGTTTTTTGGTTTTAGGGTTTTAACACTCTCTCATTTGTTAAAAAGAGGCTCTTTGAGCTCTATTTGGATGGACTTTTGGGCATAGAAGCTCTGCAAAAATTGTAATCATTATATTATTGAATAAAGCTTTTCGACTTTGGAGGTCTACAGGATTGTCTCTTCATTGGTGGATGTGTTGTATGAGGTGATCTCTTTCCATGCTTTCAATTTGTTATTTATGTGTTGAATCAAACAACTAGCTTTAGAAGTCTATTATTAGAACATAAGATTTACCATTTGCTACTGTCAAGTTGGTTTATTATGCAAAGTTTATCATAATCTACATGGGTACAAATATTCAGTTATATGAAGTATTGATCTTGATTTGCATTATCCTAGCATACTAGATTTTATTGTTTGATCTCACTGGGTATCAAGTTGGATTGTCTTTACAGATCTCGCCATTTGGAGAAGGGTGCAAGCTTAGCTACATCAAACTCATCTCCATCATCATAAGAACCTTCTAACATTGTTGACTTTCAGGACCTACAGAGAGTTTGGCTTTTTCCAAGAGGAAAAAACAAGGATATCTTCCTCCAAAGTTCCATCTCAAAGCCTTTCATAAATTTAAGCACTTTCTTGGTTACCGAACTTCCTTCCTCTAGTTCTCCCTTTGCTCCTTGACTTCTTTTGTTTCCTTGCTTTCTAGCCCCTTTCCTTATTGACTTGTTTTCCTTTTCTCACTTTTTCTTCATCACTGCCCCATTTCTATCTCTCTTTTACCATCCCCTTTTTTCTATTTTGGACAGCCCTAGTGTGCCCTAGCTTTCTTCCCTTGTTTGCCTCTTTTTGCCCTAGTTTTTGGGCTTCCTTTAACCTTGTTTTTGGCCATTGCTTTTACTTTTTGTTCGCTGCCCTGTTTTGCACTTTTTATGACAGCCACTTATTTCATGGTTTGCTGTCTCGTTTTACACTTTTTATGACAGCCACTTATTTCATGGTTTGCTGTCCCGTTTTGCACTTTTTGTGACAGCCACTTATTTCATTGTTCGTTGTCCCATTTTCCTCAATTTTGTTCATCCCTTAGCTTCTTAGTTCGCTGCCCTTTTCCTCCCTTTTCTTGTTTTTGACTTCCTCTTTGCCTTACCTCTTTCTTCCCCTCCACTTCCTTTTATTTCAGCCTTCTTTTGTCTTGTTCTTTTGTTTTCATTCGAGCTTTTTCTTTTCCCTTTTCATAAAGTTCGATAAAAATTTCAAGAAAAGTTTCAAGTAAAGAAAAAGCACTCTCATTTTTACAAGTTTTAATAATTGTAGAGTTACTTTGTTTTCATTGGAAAAGTCCTTTCAAGGATTAAAATCCTTAAGGCATATTGCAATAAAGTTTAATAAAGATCTTGTGCTTGAGTGGGGTTTTTAAGTCCCCACTCTCATCCTACCCCATTTGGGGAGGATTGTGTTGTGTTTACTTGTTCATGCTTAAATTAGATTTGCTTATTAATATTAGAATACTAATTGTCAATTCATCACTTTTTAATTAAGTTGATTACTCAGTTCTTTGAATTGTTTTGTAGAAATTCAGGCCTGCAGTAGATTAATTTCACTCACAGCAATTAACAATTGATCATGCAAAATTATCAACAATGGAGACTGAATATGGAGCTGTAACACAAAATTATATTAACTGAGTGTACAATAGCCAACCCTGTAATAACATAGGCTGCTGAATATATAGAATACATGAGCAAATCGAATGCATAAGGAAGCATCCAAATCTAGCATAAAGCAGGCTTACCCAAAATAGGCAAACCCCCCATAGGTGTAAAAAGCTAATCCCAAATCTATCAAGGACCCCACGAATTAGCAAGGGCGCATGGGAAAGCTAAAGAGTGATCAAATGGCAGCTCATACATGCTTTTGCATGGAGGAAAGAGTGGAGGAGGAAGAGGCAACAAAGCTGATTCACCTCACCTAGTCTTGCTTTCCTATGTGCCTTAAAACACTGAAAAAGCAGGCAATAAAGCAGAAAAAGCAGAAGGGCGCCTAGGAGGCCAGGAATAAAGCAGATTTGATTCCTAAGGCTTTCCCAAGCACTCCATGAGTCAATAATGGCAAGTTTGACCTCTATGGATAGGAAATTGACAACTTGCACATGGTGGGACTCATGGACTAGGAAAATAAGACAAAATAAATGAAATAATGTCTAAGTAGGTAAATACTATGGGTTGATTATTCTAAAACCCCCCCTTAAGCCTGACTTTATGAGTAATAAATCAAAAATATAGGGCATAGCAACAAGGCTTAGTCACCCTTTACATACTGCAATGTCCATACAACCAAGGAAAGAGGCAAAACCAACTTGGGAAAATCCTCCCTTAAACATGGACTGTAAAACAAAATTGTAGAATCTTGTCTCCACTCATGCTTTGACAGCATGATCAGCAATCCCCAGCAGTGATTTGAGATTGTTGAAGGTCTTCTCACAAAATTATTTTGTGAAGATGTCAGCTACTTGTTCTGAAGATGAACAGAAGAGTAGGTGAATGGTGCCATCATGCACAAGCTCTCTGATGTAGTGCATGTGAATCTCAATGTGTCTGGTTCTCTGCTTCTGAACTGGATCCTTGCAGATTCGAATGGTACTCTGGTTATCACAGTAGATGGTAGTGGAGTACTCAGGTTTGAAACCACATTCTCCAAGTAAACCCTGCAACCATAAACATTGAGTTACTGCATTAACAACTCCCCTGTACTTAGCTTCTGTAGATGAGAGTGCAATGGCACTCTATTTCTTGCTTGACCAGCTGATTGGCCCTTCTGCAAGCATGAACACATAACCTGAAGTGGACTTCCTGTCAGTGCTATCACCTGCCCAATCACTGTCAGTAAAACCAATTAACTCAAGGTCAGAATTGGCCTTATATAAAATCCCATGTGTCCTTGTTCCCTAAACAAAGCTAAGGATCCTATTTGCTGCTTTCCAATGGATCTCATGGGGCTGATCCATGAATCTAGAAGCAAAAATGACTGCATAACAAAGATCAGGTCGAGTATGTGTCAAATACAATAAACATCCAATCAACTGTCTATACAAATTGTTGTTTACCATCGGTGGAGAATCATCTTCCTCCAGCTTTACTCCTGAAAGGAAAGGAGTTTTGCTTGCTTTGCAATCTTGCATTCTGAATTTGATCAGAAAATCCAAGGCATATTTGGACTGGTGCACCTTGATTCTAGCTTTGTTTTGAGCAATCTCAAGCCCCAGAAACTGACTTAAGAGCCCCAAATCTGTCATAGAGAAGGCTTGGTTCATAGCTCCTTTTAGAGAAGCAATCTCAGCATGTGAGCTTCCTGTAATGAGGAGGTCAG
>LPNX010601790.1:314599-377282 GCA_001517045.1 Pseudotsuga menziesii | reverse complement strand
AGAGTTTATTCTAGTTTGATTTATGCTCTTATTGCTGCTTGTTCCAGATCTATTGGATTTGTATGTATTTTAAGTTTAATTGCATGCTTTCCAATCATCTCCTTCGGTAGCACCTATGTTTTAACCATTTGTTTGTGCAAGGGTTTTCAAGTTGCAGGTGATCTCACTGGTAGAAGAGGTTGAGCTGGTTTGAATATTCCTCGTCTTCAGTATCTTATGAATGACATAGTCCCTCAGTGTTCCACCAAAGAAGAATCCAAAGCCCAACATTCCCCGGCTTCAAACACTCTTTCTCTCTCTTCCTCCTTTAAAAATTATTAAACTTTCCCCAAATTGTTACTTTAAGGTTTCTTTTTAAATCTGATCTATCTCATCAAGAAAAGAATACATAGATATAATTATCAATATCCCTTCAAATTTATAGATCTTAGTTTCATTGTGCACATAAAGTTCAAATTCAAGAGATCTAGCTAAATTGCCTTAGTTTCGCAAGTAGTTTATTGAAAAATTCATAGCTTGCTGTTAAGGTAGTTTCATTTGCTGTTCAATAATTTCAATATTCTGAAATATCAATGCTTTTAATTGGATTCAAAAAAAGCAAGCCAAGATCCCAAGGAAATCTTTCTTTTCTTGGTTCCTTTTTCGTCGGTTTAGCTAGTTTAATTTCATTAATTTTTTGAGATAAAGTAGGCTGACCCAAAGCTAATCTTAAAGTGATTTGGGGAATTTGTTATTCTAATTTTCTCACTGTCATTTATCAGGTCTAACAGAGAATAAAGGAAGCTACTGTCCAAATCGACTTTTGGAGCGCTCAAATCCCCCCAGGGGTCTCTCTTTTGTCACATAATTTGTAATTTTTTTTGTATAAACTGTAATATCTTGGTTTCAGCCTGTATAAGGACCAAGAAAGGTATATTTTATTAGTTCTTTGATATTGTAACCTCTATAATAAAATCATCCTTTGAATAGGCTCTTTCGAGCCCATTCCCTATTCCCCCTGGGGGGATTCGCGCTGGTGCCATTTTCATCGTTTTTCTGCTTATTTCATTTTTAATAGAATTGATATGATTTGCAAGGTAGTATATTTGATATTTTTGTTAATTTCATATTCCTTATATTACTTTTAAAAGTAATCATAATACTTACCCCACGATTTCCCGAGTGACCCGAAAGGGGAAAGAGATTCGTGGTAGGATTAATCAGAAAACCAGATTTGTGTAGTTGTTTTATTTTTTCTATCATTTGTTTATCAGTAGTTTTAAAATTAACCCCTCCTCGATTCCCTGATTGAGATCCACTTGGATTGAAAGAGGTTCTTGGAGGCTTTTCTTTTTAAACAAGAACACATCTCTTAAAAACTTATTAAAATTTACAAGACTCCAGTGTGTATGCTCTGCACTTGGCTGCGGTTCATCCGATCAGTCAATCTGTATCAAAAGCACTTGGGTGACTAGCATAATTATGACTCACCCTCCCCAATTAACAAACCATCAGGTGAAAATCCAACACCTTGATCAAACCTTTACGGTGGCAAAATACCCAAAGGAAGCGGGAACCTACTGAAAAGTGACCTCGGGGCGCCAATCTCTGTCACACCCTAACGTGTGCATTACGAACATAGACCCAGAGACTCCATTTCAGCCCACATATTCCTTGCGGGTAGCCGTATAGGTTTTGTTTTGGACATACTCCAAGTACTCTCGGGTATATCTGGAGTCCCCCTTTTAGCCTAATTTAATCAATTCATACTTCAATTTTAACTTAAAAGATACCAAGATGCAATCGCAAAACATTCACTCCAAACACATGCAAGCACACTGATCTCTTTGATTTGACTCCATTATTAAGGCACTGATCATTTTTGCTTCACATATATATTGTTTATCAGCTTTGTGCTTTCGTGCGTTATTTTCGTATCTTGTCATCTTCAATTGTCTATAGTTAAAATATTTGAACTCCTAAGTAACCGATTCAGTTTAACATCACCACACTAAGTAATCATCCTTAGTAACTTAATAGGGTATACCCCCCTTGGCTTCGTTAGGAGTTGAGCCTAAACGGAGGATTCAAGAACAAGGTGACAGCCTTGACTCGAGACTTGCCCCCAAGGACACACCGAGTGGCTTGAAGATTTCTGCCACGTGATCCAGGTGTGTGAAAAGGCGGCAACAGGCGCTGGGCTACCTAATCTGGGCACTGATAGTTAAGTTATTGCACACTTACCTTTGAACCTAGACAGGTCCGTCATGTCTTCGAACGGAGCCACTGAAGGTATTACCGGTTAGGACATCTAGCCACCATAAGTGAATATCACAAACAAAAAACTCTTAAAATCTACCAAGAGCACTTGCAAAACCTAATACTCACTAGCTTAAATTCCTAGACTTTATTTCACGCGCTTATTTGACTCCATAAGGCACTGGTCCTTTGTTATATTTGATTAATTTTCTATCTTGATCAACTCTCTATGGTCCATTTCAATTGATTATATTTGAATGCTTAAGTTATAAGTCTGGAATCTTTGCTTATATGTGTGATCTCTTGTTAGCAACGTGGATTGCTTTAATTAATCATGATCCCATTAATATTAATCATTTTAAATCACAATAACTCCTAAACAACATCCATCCACATCTGAAACATCTAAAAATTAACTTAAACATTGAGCCATAGAAAACTCTTTGTTATGGACTACCCCCCTTGGCTTCGTTAAGAGTTAGCCTAAACGGAGGAGCTAGGAGTAGGTGACAGTACCTAGTTCTGTGCTTGCCCCCAAGGTCACACCTCTCCCACTTTATCAAGTGAGGAGATAGCTTTTAGAAGATTTCTGCTGCTGGTGTGCAATCGGCGGACAACACAGTATTTCATGAACATTACAAAAACCAATACCCCTCCTTGTTGCTGGTTCAAGATTGTTGTATGCATGCTAAAGGTTTCATTGAAGATTTGGAAAACTTGTATAGTGATGATGAGTTAGTGGATGAAGATCTTTTAGAAATTTTATATGAGAACCCATTTTAGAAAAAAGAAATAAAAATTAGCTGTCTTCACATTCAAGAAAAATCCCAGCAGTTAATAATTTCTTCCTCTACTGAAAAAGACATGAGCCAAAACTCTAATTCAACCAGCTACATTTCTTTTCCTGAAGTAGATGATAATTTACAGCAGTCTTGTCAATCTTTTTCTGACCAAGAAGGAAGTTGGGATGTTCAATCAAACCCTTCTTCATATTATTCAACTTCTGAAGTTTTGTTTCAAGATGAGGCTTCTTATTCCCAACCAGAAAATTCCTTTTTGCAGCAGCAATTTCCTCTAAATTCTAATGCTTCTGTTGGTGATTACATAAAGAATTCTGATTCTGCAAATTTTTAGTCTTACAGTCCCTCCACATATTTATTTTCTGAAAATGCAATTAAAGATAAATCATCCCTTGGATTAGAATTGGAAAAAAGATATGAGCATGAAGATGATCACCCTAGTGATGTGAAAGAAGAAGGTTATACTCTTGATGGTTTTTCTGATGATTGCGGTTAGCTTGTTAAAAATTATGTTAGTGATGGCTTTAAAGAAAATTTTAGTCTACTTATATATAGTGAAAAAGAAGAGCAATCATGCCATCAATCTCAGTATGTGAAAGAACCAAAAGTGTACAATAAACCAAGGGATCACAAAGAAGGAGATGGGGATTCTCAATGGGATGTTTCTTTAAATCTTTCCAATTCAGAAACATTTTGTCAAGAAGACATCTTTCTGCTTAATCTTGTTGAAGAACAAAATGATATTCCTCTTGAAGTGCTTGAGAAGAATGGAGTTGTAAATGTAGAATTATTAAATGAAGTTGTTGATATATCATTGAAAAACAATCATGAGAATTCCTTTCAAAGCTATTCTAAAGATCGGTTTGACAGTATACAAGAGGAGTTACTTTTTGGACAGCCTTGTCATGACAAACAGGTGATTGAGTATTTTGAAATTTGTCATGTTTTTTATGATCTAGTAGCAGAGTACATGGATAAATTTTTCAGATGGAGTAGTTGGTTATATGTTTGTAGCAAAGGACAAATTTTTCATCATAACCTATTGCTATTTTGTTCTTATGTTTTAATTTCAATCAAGCATGAGGAAGAAATGGAATTATTGGATAAATTGCTTGATTGGCTTCATTGGAAGTCATATTTTGCTTGATTGGGAATTTGTGCTTAGTTAATTAGGATAGGCAGGCATGAATAAGCTCAACATGGCGAGCATTTCTTTCAACAGTTTTAAGTTTGGTTTCAGTTTCAAGTGCAATTCAGTTACAGGTTACAGGTTGACAGAGTGGGATTTGTTTGCAAAATGGTTTCAGTTGATAGTTCAGTTCAAAACAGGTTGAGGATTTCAGAGAAAAATTAAGAGAAACCCAATGGATTTGGCACCTGGTCTACGGGGTTCTTTTCTACCTCGCAGGGAAGATAGCATCCCTAGTTGGAGCCAGTTGTTAGCACTAAATTTATTTTTGTCAGAATTGGTCTTATTGCCTTCAAAATTTTAAGTTTTCATGGGTGATTGAGTTGGTTTCCAAAGTTTTCTCATTAAGCTATTTCCAAGTTGGAAACGAAGAGAAGTTAAAAGAATTTTAGGTAAAAAGAGAAATAAATTTTTCACAAGTGGGGCAAAAAGTTTTATTAATTTTTTAATGAAATTTGAAAAATGGGTTTTGTAAAGTTATTATTTTATTCATATTCAAACTTATATAGTTTTGGATATTTTTCCAAAGTCAAAAAGCGGACTTTATTCTCCAAACCAAGTCTTAATCAAGGTTTAAGTCCTAAACAAGGTTTATTACCTTTCTTAAGGTATAATCAAATCACTAGCACATAAAATAATTCGATGGCTAATGTAAAAACTAAAAGTTCATCAACGGGTATTATTGTTTCCGGAGAGTAAAGTTGCATGTTAATTAAAACAAAAGGTCTTAGTGGAATGTGTATGTGTAAGCTTATCCAACAGCTAGAAAATAAAGTGAAAATGCATTGACGGTCATCATCAGATTCGGAGGATAGAGTTGTACGGTGGTTAAATTGGAAAGGTGGTAGCGGAATTTAAACCACTTTCCATGTGGTAACTTTTGGTGAATTTCGCGGAGAAAAGTGGTTTGGGAAAAACAACTCAGTGGAGGATCCGGAATAGACCATTATTTAAAAATAAAGTTGACTTGGTTTTTAAAAAATAATTTCATTTGTGTTCTACGCGCGAAAGAAAAGAGACAGTCCACCATATTTCCAAACTCAACTTTTACTTGTTTTCAATCACAGGGAAAATGGAGGAGGATTTTTTCAAGAGCGGAGAGGCTCTACATTGTAATGGCTTCACGTTTTTCAGTAAATGAATGAAATTTGCAGAGGAGGAATGTAAAATCTTTTCCATGTCAGAGATTCTTGTGCCATCTTTTTCTTCAGTAAGTAATTTATTTATGTGACTGTTTATCATGTTTTCCACTCCATTTTGTATTTGCTTTCATGCTTGAGAATTAGTTTTTTATGGGCTAAAATTCATCCTGCATGCTCTAGGTCCATTGTTTAATAATTTTCAAAATATTTTCTTCTAAAGTCTTGCAGAATTCACCCTAGTTAGGTGCTCTGTTTGATGGAATGTCTCCCTTTGTCTACTAATCAACCTGCTAATACTTCAAGACTGAGGAAATGGTGCCTACCTTGCCTTTGTTCATAAACTTTCAAAACCCTATCTCTTGCAACCTATTTCAGATCTGATTATTGACTCCATTTCCCAATGGTCTCCTCCATGACTATCCTACCAAGTCTTTTAAAACAAACTTGTCCTATTTGTCCCATAAAAAATCTGACCTTTTGATTGTCTTTGATTGAAATATCATGAGTATAAAAACTTTGTAAATAGTGAGAGAACCCTCTTTGATTGTATTAGGTCAGAAATACATTCTAAAGTGGTTTTTGCTGTTACCTTGGGATCTACCTTTCACAACCTGGGTACATTCTGAGTGCTAACACTATTAATCAATAAAAGCTGAAAGTTTTGCTTATTTAACTACAAAACATGATTTATTAGGGTTCTAAGAAATTCCATATTTTCTGCACCTCTCAAAATATTGTCTCAATGCAAAGGGATGATCACGCCATTTCTTATAAAAATAGTTATATCATATAAATAAACGACAATAGATTTCTACAACAAACTATAGAAATTTAACCCAAGTGATAGAACAATTGCACTCACAAAATTGCTAATCAAACATGCAAATTTACACACAAATGAGACTGAAATTGGAGCATAACACTAATATGTTTTTAATAAGTGTACAATAGCCAACCTTATGAAGTCTGTTAGAATAATCAGTCCATAGTTAGCTACCTTAGACATTAATTAATCCAATTTTTTTCTTATTTTCCTAGTTTCCATATTCCACCTGATGCAAGTTGTCCTCCACACATCCATAGTGGTCAAACTTGCTAAATTTGAGTCATGGAGCACTTGGGAAACCACTTGGAATCAAAATTGGTTTATTCCTGGCCTTCGTAGTGCATGTCTGCTTTTTCTGCTTTATTGCCTTCTTTTTCTGAGTTTTAAGGCAATTGGGAAAGTTTGACTAGGTGAAGTTAACTTGTTTTTTGTCCTCGACATCCTCCACTCTTTTATCCTATTAAAATCATGTATGAGTTGTCCTTCCACCACCTATTAGCTTTCCTAATTGATTTTTCCAATTCGTGAGCTCCTAGACAGATTTGGAAAGTGCTGTATGCACCTATGGGGGATTTCCTTAGATTTAGTAAGCATGCTTTTCACTAAATTCGAATGGCATATTCATGCATTCAAATATCTCATGTAATTTTTTATTGTGGTAGCCTGTGACTTCACATGGTTGGCTATTGTATAGTTTTTCAATACAGATTAGTGTTCTGCTCCATATTCAGTCTCCTTTTGTGAGTTATTTGCATGTGTAATTGGCAATTGTTGTGAGTTTAATTGTTCTAACACCTGGGTTCATTTCCACATGGTATCAAAGCCTTTGTAGATCAATTTATCTCCTTCCAATTTGTTATTGCAGGTTCGACATCATTGACTGGTAGCATTCTACTGACTGAAGGGACAATTTCTAAGCTATGGATCAATCTTAGAAGATCATCTTGCTCCATTTAACTTCTTTGAATGGAAAGCAGATATGGAGATACTGTTGAGATGGAAAGGCCCCTTGAGAGTGACTATTGCAATAGAAGTAGAGCCCAATGCAGCTACAGAGAAAATTAAATGGCACAACAGGAGGGATGAGGCCTATGGTCTTCTGTGTCTGAGCATATCCAGAGACCTCCTTTTCCATCTTGATGGATTGACATCATCGAATGAAGTATGGGAGAATATTGTTGATATTTTTGGAAAGAATGATGAGATGAGGGGACATCAAATTGAAAATGAATTGATCTCCCTGAGTCCAAATAGCTTTGAATCCCTACAACTCTATTTTTCCAAGTTCAAAGCACTTGTTTTGCAGCTAAAACAATGTGGGATCGAAAAGAAAGATGAGAAAATGGTTCTGGCCATACTCTAGAATCTTGGCCCTGACTATTTAGTGTTTTTATGCAGTAAGTGTGTCTTCAAGATACATGGATTAGCCTCATGAGATCCATTGGAGAGCAGCTGAAAGGATCCTTAACTTTGTTCAGGGAACAAGGACTCATGGGATCTTCTACAAAGCTAAATCTGATCTTGATTTGATTGGGGTTACTGACAGTGATTGGGTAGGTGACAACACAGATTGAAATTCAACATTAGGATATGTGTTCATGCTTGTAGAAGAGCCAATCAGCTGGTCAAGCAAGAAACAGAGTGCCATTGCACTCTCATCTATAGAAGCATAGTATAGAGGAGTTGTAAATGCAGCAACTCAATGGTTATGGTTGCAGGGGTTAATTGGAGAGTGTGGCTTCAAATCAGAATACTCAACTACTATATACTATGATAATCAGAGTACCATTCAAATCTATAATGATCCAGTTCAGAAGCAGAGAACCAAACACATTAAGATCCATATGCATTACATCAGACAGCTTGTGCATGATGGCACCATTCACCTACTCTTATGTTAATCTTCAGAACAAGTAGCATATATCTTCACCAAATTTTTTTGTGAGAATACATTCAGCAATCTCAAATCACTACTGGGGATTTCTGATCATGCTGTGAAGCATGAGTGATGACAAGATTTCCAAATTTTGTTTTACTGTCCATGTTTAAGGGAGGATTTTTCCCACTGGGTTTTTTCCTCTTTCCTTGGTTAAATGGACATGCAGTATGTAAAGGGTGACTAAGCCTTGTTTCTAGGCCCTATAATTTTCTGATATTTTACTCATAAGTCAGGATTAAGGAGGGGTGTTAGAATAGTTAGCTACCTTAGACATTAATTAATCCAATTTTTGTTTTATTTGCCTAGTTTCCATATTCCACCTTATGCAAGTTGTCCTCCACACATCCATAGTGGAAAAACTTGCTAAATTTGAGCCATGGAGTGCTTGGGAAACCACTTGAAATCAAAACTAGTTTATTCCTATCCTTCCTAGCGCATGTATGCTTTTTTTGCTTTATTGCCTGCTTTTTCTGAGTTTTAAGGCAATTGGGAAAGTTTGACTAGGTGAAGTTAACTTGTTTTCTGTCCTCAACATCCTCCACTCTTTTCTATTATGAAAAGCATGTATGAGTTGTCCTTCCACCACCTACTATCTTGCCTAATTTATTTTTCCAATTCGTGAGCTCCTAGACATATTTGGAAAGTGCTTTATGCACCTATGGGGGATTTGCTTAGATTTAGTAAGTCTGCTTTTGACTAAATTCGAATGGAATATTCATGCATTCAAATATCTCATGTAATTTTTTATTGTGGCAGCCTATGAATTCATAGGGTTGGCTATTGTACACTTGTTCAATACATATTAGTGTTCTACTCCATATTCAGTCTCCTTTTGTGAGTAATTTGCATGTGTAATTGGCAATTGTTGTGAGTGTAATTGTTCTAACACCTGGGTTCAATTTCCACAAAGTCATAGGCTGCTGCAATATATAATTACATGATAGATTCAAATTCGTAAGGATGTCATTCAAAATAGTCAAAAGCAGGCTTACTAAATCTAGTCAAATCCCCCATAGGTGCATAAAGGAGTTTCCAAATCTACCTGGAGGCTCACAAATTGGAAAATTCAATTAGGAAAGCTAATAGGTGATGTAAAGACAACTAATACATGCTTTTATTAGGAGAAAATAATTGAGGATGATGAGGGAAAAAAACAAGTCAACTACACCTAGTCTTACTTTCCCTTTTGCCTCAAATATCAATAAGGCAGGCAACTTAGCAAAAAAAGAAAATATGTGCTAGAGAGGATTTGGAATAAAGAAGAACTGCTAAATATGGTTTCCAAAAGGTTTCTCAAATTCTCCATGACTCATTTTTAGAAATTTTGACTTTTAGTACATGTGGAAGACAACTTGCATAGAGTGGAATATTGGAAACTAGGCAAATAAGACAAAAATGGATTAATTAATGTCTAAGGTAGATAAGTATGGGTTGATTATTCTAAAACCCCCCCTTAAGCCTAATTTATGAGTAAATATCGAAAAACTATTGGTCCTAGAAATAAGGCTTAGTCACCCTTTACATACTGCATGTCCATTTAACCAAGGAAAGAGGAAAAAACCCAGTGGGAAAATCCTCCCTTAAACATCGACATTAAAACAAAAATAGAAAATCTTGTCATCAATCATGATTCACAGCATGATTAGTAATCCCCAACAGTGATTTGAGATTGTTGAATGTCTTCTCTCAAAAACAATTTGGTGAACATGTCTGCTACTTGTTCTGAAGATGCACATAAGAGTAGGTGAATGGTGCCATCATGCACAAGCTGTTTGATGTAGTGCATATGGATTTCAATGTGTTTGGTTCTCTATCTCTGAAGTAGATGATTGCATATTTGAATGGTCCTCTGATTATCACAATATATAATGGTTGAAAACTCTGATTCGAAGCCACACTCACCAAGTATCCCCTGCAACCATAAACATTGAATTGTTGTGTTTACAACTCCTCTGTACTCTGCTTCTGTAGATGACAGTGCAATGGCACTCTGTTTCTTGCTTGACCAGCTAATTGGTCCTTCAGCAAGCATGAACACATATCTTGATGTTGACTTTCAATCTGTGTTATCACCTGCCCAATCACTGTTAGTAAACCCAATCAAATCAAGATCATATTTAGCTTTGTAGAAGATCCCATGAGTTCTTGTTTCCTGAACAAAGTTAAGGATCCTTTTGGATGCTCTCCAATGGATCTCATGAGGTTGATTCTTGTATATTGAGGCCACACTTACTACATAAGAAATATCAGTTTGAGTGTGTGTAAGGTACAACAAACACCCAATCAATTTCCTATACAGTGTATTATTTACTATAGGAGAAGAACCTGCTTCTTCAAGCTTAACTCCTAAAAGGAAGGGATTCTTGCTTGGCTTGCAATATTTCATGTTGAACTTGTTTAGAAAATATAAAGCATACTTTTACTGATGTACTTTTATTCCATGTTGGTATTGAGCAATTTCGAGACTCAAGAATTGGCTCAACAACCCCAAATCAGTCATAGAAAATGCATGGTTCATTGCATCCTTCAAGGAAGCAATTTATTTCTTTGAACTTCCTGTAATCAGAAGGTCATCCACATAAAAGAAAATAATCATAAAATAACCATGAATCAACTTCAAATAAACATTAGGATTATACTTACATTGAACAAAACTCAATGACATCAGAAAGCCATCAATCTTGGCATACCAAGCCCTGGGGGCTTGCTTAGGCCCATACACTGATTTCTTTAACCTGCACACAAAATATGGATTAGTAAAAAACCCTTGAGGCTGCTGCATGTAAATATCTTCAGTAAGATCTCCATTCAGGAAATCACACTTCACATCCATGTGATGTACCTCCCACTGCTTCGAAGCTGCAATGGCTAAGGCTAGCCTGATGGAGTCCATCTTTGCCACTGGTGAAAAAGTCTCATTGTAGTCAATACCATGTACCTATGAGTAGCCCTCAGCTAAAAATATTGCCTTATATTTCAAAATTGAACCATCAGCAGAAAACTTACTTTTGAAAACCCATTTACATTGAACTAGCTTCCTCCCTGGGGGAAGATCAACTAGTTCCCAAGTGTTGTTCTTTTGGAATGAGCTGAATTATTATTTCATGGTTGTTTTCCATATTGGATCATGTTATACATATTCATATGTTTGTGGGTCTCATTCAACCATCAGATATCATTTCTCTACAAACAAAGGGTATTTCATACACACGGCACTCTCAAACTGAGATCTAGTCCTCCTAGGATCACTAGGATTTCCAGCTAGTTCCCCAGCTGCATGAATGGTATTTGCTTCCCATTTTGGTCTTGTAGGAATGTTAGGCTCTGCAATTAAATCATCATTATGATTCATATCATAATCATCAAACTCATTTATTTCTTCACATACATTCAATGGTTCTGGTGGTGAAGAAGACTCTCCAACTTCAACTGCTGCTAAAGGCTCTTCTTGGAACTGAACACTCCTTTCAATGAAGGCTTTGTTTGTGCTAAAATTGATCAGCTTGTACCTTTTTGAATATTTAGAGTACCCAAAAAATAGGCACTCTTGGCTTTGGGGCTGCAAAACCTTTCTCTTTTCAGTTGGAATTTTGGCCCAAGCCTTTGAGCCAAAAATCCTGAAATGGGTCACATCTTGCTTGTGCCCACTCCAAGCTTCGAAAGGAGTCATACCATCAAGATTTTTATGAGGCACCCTATTCTAGATATATTATGCATAGTTTATAGCCTCAGCCCAAAACATTGGTGGCAAAGTCTTAGCCTCCATCATATAGGTTGCCATCTCCTTCAGTGATCCGTTCTTTCTCTCAGCAACACCATTTCATTGTGGTGTGTAAGGGATTGAATGCTGCATCTGAATACCTGCATCTTCACAATATTGAATGAACTCAAACTTGAAATACTCACCACCATTTTAATATCTAAGGATCTTGAGTTTCCTCCCATACTGGTTTTCAACCAAAGCCTTAAAGACTTTGAAGAGGCCAAAAACTTCAGAATTATGCTTCAGGAAGTAAACCCGAAAATACCTGGAAAATTCATCTATGAAGGTCAATGAATATTTGGCTTGAATCATTGACATATGAGGAAATGGACCAGCAACATCACTGTGGATCAACTCAAGAGGTGTAGAGGTTCTCTCATGACTAGCTCTCTCAAATTTATGCTCTGGGTGTTTTCCTAAGATACAACCTTGACAAACTCCCTTGGAAAATTTAATCTTTGGTAACCCTATGACCATTTATTTTTCACTTATATCAGAAAGATACTTATAGTTAATATGGCCAAATATTTCATGCCAAAGCTTGCTTTCCTCATTAGCATGAATCAGAAGAGCAGAGGGGTTTGAGTAGGGCAGAAAATGTGAAAACATGTATACCTTGGAAGTGTGATCTACAACTCCTTTTGAAATGAATTTACCATTCGAGATCTCTGTGATCTCAACATCATCAGGGGTGAATATGACCTTCTTTGGAGACCCTATGTGGGTCATATGATACACTGATAAGAAGTTAGAGGCAAGACCTGGAACATATAATAGATTACTGAACTTACCATGTTCAATATCAATCCTTCCTTTGCCCAAACTATCAGTGAGAGAGTCATCTCCCAGCACTATTGGTGGACCTTTTGATATGTCAAGAGATGATAATGCCTCCTTGGTCGAAACCATATGTCTTGAAGTTCCAGAGTCTATGATGAAGTTAGGTGAGCTTGATATGCCAGCAACCAATGGATGTACTCTCTCTCTGTCCTCTGAATTTGATCCTCCTTCCCTCTTCTTTGAGTAATCAGGAAGGGATATGTTGTTCTTCTCTAGGAGTTGGGTGAACATGTCAATTTGATTCTTCATGTATGATATTTCAGGATGATAGCCTTACTACACTATGCGCACTTGCTCATTTCTCCTTTGTTCTTCTTGGAGCCTTGGGGATCCTCTTGAGACTTGTTCTTGTCTCTCTTTTTCTCAGGAGGCTTCTTAGCTTTCTTCTTTCCTTTTGAATCCACCCTCGAATGTCCAACAACCAAATCTTGGTCATTGGAAGGTTTGATGGTGCCCATCATCACCAATTTATCTTGTTCTTGTGTGAGGGATTCCATGAACTTTGCAAGCTTAGGCATCTTCTAGGCTTGAGCTGTCAACTTGGTGGGATGGAAGGTCAAAGAAAACAAAGAATATTGAGGGCCAAGCTTTGAGGGTATGATCAAAACTAGGTGCTCCTCCTTCTTTTCAATTCCACACCGTTTTAGCTGGAAAACAAAGGCTTTAAACTTGGAAAAATAGAGTTGGAGGGATTCAAAGTTGCTGGGACTCAAGGAGATCAATTCATTCTTGATTTGATGTACTCTCATATTGTATGTCTTACCAAAAATCTCTACAATCTTCTCCCATAATTCATTAGGTGATGTCAATCCATCAAGATGGAAAAGGAGGTCTCTAGATATGCTCAGACACAAGAAACCATAGACCTCATCCCTCCTGTTGTGCCATTTAATTTTATCTAGATATGCATTGGGCTCTACCTCAGTTTCCATATTCACCCTATAGAGACCCTTTTCTCTCAACAGTATTTCCATCTCTGCTTTCCATTCAAAGAAATTAAATGGAGTCAAGATGATCTCCTGAGATTGATCCATAGCTTTGAACTGTGCCCTTCAACCAGCAGAATGCTCCTAGTCAATATGTTGAACCTGCAATAGAAATATGGAAGGAGTGAAATTGATATACAAATGATCTCATACCATGTATAAATTGAACCCAAGTGATAGAACAATTGCACTCACAAAATTGCTAATCAAACATGCAAATTTACACACAAAGGAGACTAAAATTGGAGCATAACACTAATCTATTTTTAATAAGTGTACAATAGCCAACCTTATGAATTAATAGGCTGCTAAAATATATAATTACATGAGAGATTCAAATGCATAAGGATTCCATTTGAAATAGTCAAAAGCATGCTTACTAAATCTAGTCAAATCCCCCATAGGTGCATAAAGTAGTTTTCAAATCTACCTAGAGGCTCATGAATTGGAAAACTCAAGAAGGAAAGATAATAGGTGATGGAAATACAACTCATGCATGCTTTTATTAGGATAAAATAATGGAGGATGACGAGGGAAAAAAACAATTCAACTACACCTAGTCTCACTTTCCCTTTTGCCTCAAATATCAATAAAGCAAGCAACTTAGCAGAAAAAGAAGATATGCACTAGGGAGGATCTAGAATAAAGAAGAAATACTTAATATGGCTTCTAGGAGGTTTCCCAAGTGCTCCATGACTCAGTTTTAGCAAGTTTGAATTCTAGGACATGTGGAAGACAACTTGCATAGAGTGGAATATTGGAAACTAGGCAAATAAGACAAAAATGGATTAATTAATGTCTAAGGTAGATAACTATGGGTTGATTATTCTAACACAAACCTATGAAATCTATATACATATCCCTATGGAATGTTGCACCGACATAGATGAACCCAAAAGGCATTATCTTGTAAGAAAAAGTGCCCCAGGGTGTTATGAAAGTGGTTTTAAGCTAGTCAGAGGTTGTAACCAGAACTTGATTATAACCTGAAAATCCATCAAGGAACGAAAACATTTATGCACCCAAGACTTTTTGCAAAATCTCTTCAATTAAAAGACATTGGTAGTTGTTCTTTTGGGATGATCTATTCAATTTACAGAAATCTACACATAGTCTGATCTCTCCTCTCTTTTTATGGACATGGACTAGATTGCAGATCCATCGTATGTGTCTAACTGGGAATATAATTCTATCTTTTAGGAGTTTCTCAATCTCTTTTTTGATGGATGGCTGAAGGATAGGATGCATCTTCCTCAAATTTTCTTGGTAGGGTCTTATGTCTGGATTTAGGGGTATGTTATATTGCATGATAGAATAATCAATAGTTTTTAGATCATCATAAGTCCATGTGAAAACATCCTTGAATTATTTACATAATTTATTTGAAGCTCTCTCCTTTTTGGGAGAACAAGTAATCCCTATATTAATGAGTTGATTATTTTTCTCATTTCCAAGGTTAATAGTTTTATAATTTCAGTATGTAAGTTTTTGCAGTGAGTTAGGTTGATGTAGGGTTTTTCAGGAAATTCCACAGTAGTCATTTTTAAAAATGACTATTTCGGAATTTCTGGAAAAACCATACATCAAGTTTTATAATTACGAGAAGAAGTATGAGTTTTTCAATTAGGATTACCTTTAAACTTATCTTGTAGGTCATAGTATTTCTCTAAACTAATGACCAATTTAGGGATCAAGTTAGATGAAAAGTTATGACCAGATATAGACTTGTCATGCTCACCCTCATGAATAGCTAAATCCTTGAAAGTGTCATGGGTTGTTAAGAAGTCTAGAATATGAGCATCATCATCAAATATTTTCCAACTGGTTACATTATTTGGTATATAAGGTTTGTACACGAGTTCAATGGAAAAGCTATCAGGGCACAAACCTTCTGGTGAAATGATCCTAGATGCAGTGTTTGCTAAAAGATCTGCATCGAAATTATGTGACCAAGGGACATATTTGATATTAAAAGCTTGGAAAGAATTTGTCATGTCGCTAACTATCTTCTGATAATTCAATAAATGTGGAGACAAACAATGGATCTTATTTCTCCTCTGCTTGACTATAATTTCAAAATCTCCAAAACATTCAATGAATTGTGCTCCCAAATATATTTCCTTCCTAAGCCCCTATACCAGGGCTTGATATTCAGTAATGTTGTTGGTACATTTGAATTCAAGTCTACACGCAATCATCCATTTGGTTCCCTTTGGATCGATCAAGATCAAACCTGCACCGAGATCATCTTTGGATTTAGACCCATTAAAAAAGTTGTCCGTGAAGATAAGTCTAATCTAAAATTCATCTTAACATTATAAACATTATGCACAATTTCTCCATTAAATGGAACAACCGTGTATTTATTGATTTTATACAATCTATCGAAATTCTCATTAGGGGAATATAAGTATGAAAATTTCCAAAGTAATATTTGAAGGTGTGGTGTTCAATGGATGTATTAATAAAGACTGCGGGTTCACCTAGATCATTTAGATCCATGATAGTTTGTTTCATGAAAGGTTCCTATTATTCTTAATCTGATTTGGACTTCCATTATATGGAAACCACAAATGAGACCAGTCAGTGGAAAATTATCCCTTCAACTTCTCCGAATAGTCTCTACTCAGCCACATACCATAAGTATTAGGAACATCAGCCACTACAATATCTACTATCTGATGTAATATAGGGTCCACATACAATGTTAAAAGAACATTCTTGAGCTCCCCTAGGACATTAACTCTGCATCTTTCTAACTAAACTATTTGATTAATACATGACTCCCAATTTGCATTCAACTTCCTACAAACAAACACAAGAATAACAATAGATGATTCCCTTCATTCGATCATGCAATTGTGGGCGTTTCTGTTAAAAATCTCAAAAGTAAGTAGAAAAGGTGGGACCCTTTTTGTGCTAGTCTTTTGAGAATCAAGCTTTGTGCAAACTTCCAAATTATTATTTTGAACCTCTCTTGTTTTATTTACAATCATGCTTTTATGAAGGTTTTACCTTATAGATGGTATTTTAAGAAGTTCAAAGAGAGAAATATTTGCTTTAGCCCTTGTTAAATCATCTACCAAATTATACTCAAATTCAGGAAATTTTTTTTCTTTTGGTGGAATTTGTTTACATGTATTCAGAGTATATGTCGACGGTGTATTTTCTTATGATGTCACACCTTTACTTCTCATATTATAGGAATGTTGTAGATCAAAGACAACTTCTGTATCATCTTATTCATCTTCCATTGGCATCTCTGAAAAAAATTAACAATGTTTACATGTGTATCTTGTTCTTTAGTAGGAGGCATATCCTCTGGAGCTTCCTGGCTCATATCATCATGGATAGTTTGGGGAATAGAGGTTAAGGCCTTGAAGATAGAATAGACCTCATCAGAGGTGAGTGTCTTGCCATGGTTTGGAGAAGGTTGATTTTGGGGATGTTGGTAAGGTCTCCTAAGCAATGGCCTTACCAAACCTATTTTATTCACCTTCTTGTCAATGCTAGCTCTCCTAAGATATACCATGTCATTCCAAATATTTTGCGATAGTTTTTTCATTTTATCCATGCCATAAGGGTCTTTATTTTGGGGTGTGGGTTTGGAAACATTCTCCTTCCTTCTTGTGGATGTAGAAGGTTGGTATGGCTCTAGGTCAGGATTATATTTAAGGATGAACATATCTTTCTCTACTAATATAGACTCCACAAAGGCCCCTTGCAAAGTAGGTTTACGAGCATGTTTAACCAACATAGCAATCAACGTAGGTAAACCCTTAATTTAATAAGCTACCAATAGTTCTTCATCAGGAATAAAAGTGGAGGGGATATTGTTCTTTAATTAGGACAAACTTTGATTAAAATCCTTAACTCCTTCTTTCAGTTTTACCCTCAAGGAGGATAAATATATGACAAGGTCCTTTGGGGTACTGTCGTATCCAAACTTATGGAGTAATAACTCCTCAAACTATTCCCAAAAATTGATAGAACTAGATTACAAAGAAAAGCACCAAGTGGAATCCTGTCCTTCAAAAGAATAAGGGAACAATATGCACACCACATCCTCATGTATCAAATTCCTCAACCTAATGTCTTGCATGATGTTTTTGACATGATCTTTAGCAGGGATCCTATCATCCGAATTCAATTTGGGAAGCCACTTCTCATTGTTTTTAGGAAATCTGTGTATTTGTCCGGGGACAATAACTGCCTCCGCGTCAATCCAAGGACTTTTGAGTTGGTCATCCATTAGTCTCTCTAGTGGATAATAAGAGATTTAGGAAGTTTCACTATCTTATGAATCTTTTGATGATGATGGAGATCAACGAGGTGGTGTGGGTAGTGGTAATCCACCATACTAGCCATTAGGATGTGTATTTTCTGGGGATTATTCTGCAGTTCCCAATAGTGGACTATCTTGGTTTTCGAGAGTTTCTTTCTGCTGAGTAGTATCTCGAGTACTATTATTAGCAGGAGAGGTCTTATTTAAAAGAGGGGAATATAAGACATTTATGAGACTCGAAACTATCTTAGTCACTGGTTCCACCCTTGCGATAATATCATGGGCAATTTTTCTCCACTGTTCAAAAGTGGGGTTTCCACCAGTGGGTAGTGTATAAAGGGTTTTGGGTCTCCCAATAGATATTTTTGAAATAGGGGTGGTAGGAATTGGTGACTGACCTTCTATAGAATGTGTTGTAGATGTAGAATCTTGGATGTGGTTCCTAGTAATGATAGGTCATCCAGGGTGTGGAGGTTTGGTCTTCTTTTTTTTGACATCTTTTACAATGCCCTCCTTCTAGCACCATTTGTTGATGGCCCAGGCTTGTATGTTACTAGAAGGTCTACAAGGAAGTCAACAGAAGGAAATTGTCCAACCATAAACGCTTCAAATCGATCCCATGCAGAGATGATTCTATCGCCAAGTTGTTTGGGATGACTAGATACTATGGATACAAGGCCTCCATTGGCACAAGGATTTGTAGATCTAAAAAATATTCTCTTCCCTCAAAGAAGATCTACAAAATTTTGAAGGGACTAGATCCTAGAATAATATTTAAGGAAACTTAAACAATGAATGTAATAGGTTTGAGGAGGGAAGTTGTACATAAATAATAGATAACAAGAAAATAATTACTCAATGTATAGAAATATAAATCAAGTCTACTTTCCTTAATCAACTTCAAATAAAACTAGACAGTGAAAACTGTTATGTTTTACCTAAAGTACTTGTAGATATACAACATGTCCTATCGGGTAATACCAATTGAAAAATTAGTATTAGGAATTATAAACCATAATTAGTTATATAAAAAAGCATGTGAATTAAAATAAAAACATTCATTTAATACACATTTAATGTGTTAAAATTGTAAGAAAAAATAATTACGTAAGCTAACACATTTAGTAGATGAACAACCAATGATCAGTATCCCAAACAAATAGAAGAAAGACTATAATTCATGAAAAACATTTAATGAGTAACTGCAGGACATAGCATAAAAAACAATGTAATTTTTTTCAACCTGCAAAACATTGCATCATTCAAAAATTGCAAATATTTCCTTATAAGGGCTTGGTAGTCTCCTCTCTTGTAGTCCTCCTAGGATTAATCCGCTAGTTCCTCCCCTCCTCCTTGAGAAATACCCCCCCCCCCAAATAATATTACAAAATTTTACAAAGAAAGAAGGCTCCCAAGATGTGGTATTACAAGATATTTCAGTTTCATGACTTGCCAAGGGAGGAACGCCACTTGGAATAAGCATCCATTAAATCTTTGATGTCCTTAAACTGAGCATTTTGTAAATGAAATTTAGCTTTACATATTCAGGATGCGATATAATTTTTCTTGATATTCATTCATTATTTGAGGAAAATATCAATCATCATTAATGAATTAAGAGGTGTCTCAATCTAGTGCTTGATCTCCTCCACAGTAAGCTGAGTCATCTCCATAATCTTCTCCTTAAATTTTGGAAAATTTCTCTCAATATGCTCTAGTTTAAATTTCAAAGGCATATCCTCATCAATAGGATCTGAGAATTACAGATCTAGATACCCAAACAATTTTTATGAGGAACATAACCTCCTTTTGGAGGTCGGTTTTCCATCTTTGATTATGGATTCCACCAGAGCACAAATGCTTTCCCATGTTTCAATTATTACCTCAATTTTCTTAAGCTTAAGCTTATCCAATATTAGCAGGTATTCTGGCATTCTATAAAGGAATCATAAGCTTTGGTGGTTCCTTTATTTTTTGTGATCATCATCCAGGACATCTGACTGATGGTGAAATGCATTATATAGCTCATGCATCTCATTGAAACATTTACACAAATTAACCATGCCTTCATAAAATCCATCATGTATTTTTCATGCTAATTGTTTAAACTCCTCTCCTGTTAATTTAGAGAAACAAGAGATAGTAGATGTAAGTTGGAGGTCCTTGAGCTTTTGTTCAAATATGGAAATTTTTTCTACTTATTGCTTATTTAGGAGACCCTCCTTCTCAAGCTTTTTTTTGAGATAATCATTCTTTCTTTGAAACTTCTTTAACTTCTATTCATATTCCTCCTTGAGAAGCTGAATTTCATGCCTATAGTGTAACTCTTCTTGTGCCATGTCTTGTTTGTCCCTTTGCAGCTCTTGCTTCTTGTGTCTAAATTATTTATTGAGCCAAGATACTGAATTAAAATTTTCCCTAGCAAAATATCCCATGGAAGATGCTGTATCCAAGGATTCCTATTTGGTATCAGAAGAGTCCCTTTTCCAAATGATCTAGTTAAGGGATGTCGCTTATTTGACTGTTCCTTCTATTGTCCTCTTGGAGCTACAACTTTCTCTTTGATTCTCCAAAAGTATTTCCCAAGAGAAACCACTGCATCCTCGCCAAAATATGCTATCTCCTCTGTATTTTAGATGGTTCCTTATTGAACAATCACTAGAGGATTGGGTTGGTATTGAGGAATGTGGACTTCCACATTGAGGGGTGAAATAATAATAGGAGGTGTAGGAAAAATAGGCGCAAGGGATGAGTGAATATAAGTGGGGATAGGTGTATCAATTTCAGGGGAATAAATTATAGAGATGAAAGGGATCTCTAGTTGTGAAAAAATAGAAAGTGGGGATGTTGGGGTAGCGTGGGGTGCTGAGAAGGTCAAAATAATAGGTGAAGTAGGGGGGGATACTGAGCTAGGAAATTCTATAAGTACTAAAGCAGTAATGATGATAGCCTAAATATTTCTAGATAAATTGATTTTAGGAAAGGAAAATTCTTGAAGTGATGAATCAATAATACTCCTAAATGATTGTTTGGTTGCAATAGAAGATGTCATGGGAGTAAAAACATTAATAGGGAAGATGGAAGGATTATTTTCCTCCTGTAAGTCATTATGTATCTCATGAATCTAAAAATTGGATTGAGATAGAGGTTCTACTTGCTAAGTTGGAGGAACTTGCATAGCTATTTGTTCTTGTGGAGCAGGTTCTACTAGTGGCACATGTTGTTCTACCCTATGCACCTCTTGAGGCATTGGTCATGGGTCAACGAATGGTTCTTCTTGTACCTACACCCACTAAGGAACCACTTGAAACTTATGCTTCTTGGTGTGAGGCTCAACTACTTTTGACTGTGCCTATATCTGCGAGTTCATCTTTGCAAGACTTTTCTTAAACTCTACCCCTTTGTGCAGGGTTTCTATCATCAAGGAAGGATAGGTTCTTGTAGGAATTTCAAGAACAGACTTACCCTTATCCTTTTATTGACTACCAAGAGAAATATAATATCTAGCTGCTTTCTCTTTCACATCCTTTTCCATATTTTTCCTATGAATGTTCTCTTCCACTATCAGTTTTACCTATCTAAAATGGAGCACAGAAGTCTTCAACTCTTTTTGATATTGAAAAATATGAGCTTTGAAGTGGGATTAGAAATCCTACTCAATACCTCTTGGAAATCAATATTTTGTCAATAAATTGAATCATTGGGTTCATTTTTAAGAGCATGGGGAATATTATCATGCTCCTGCACCAAGTGACTTGCTAGGTATGACTTAGGGTCATGCATTCTCTTTGGTTCTTCCCCTAATTTCATGTCGAAAACCTCACTACCAAATATAGAGGCATGGGTGGAATTATGTAGAGTAACAAATCCCAAAATCAACTAAAAATTGGGTCAGGACTTGCTTTTGGACGATGCAAGTTTAGGAAAACCCACATTGACAATAGTCTGATACACTGTCTCCAACAAAACCATTCAATCCAGGACTATTCTTGGGATCATGTCGACTATATTGTTGCCCCAAATACGAATGTAGGAGAAATATACTCCTATATACCAATCACCATGTACTGTAATCAAATCTCTAGCACTTTCATAGAAAGCTGGAGCATCCTCCTTGAAAATTTTCTGGTACATTGACCTTAGAAACATGTCACAGATTTCATAAATTTGGGGGAAAATATTGTCCTCCCACATATTTGAGCAATATATATGTACCAGTGACGAAGTATTGGTCTATTTCCATTGCATGGCCAGAAGGGAAGAATTCGTGCAAAATACATCCATAACATAACCCGACATGTAGAAAGTCGACTTCCTCGAGGCTGAAGTTTTTGGATATTTTTCGATTTTTTCATTCATATTCACAGTTAGAATCTATTCCCATTTAAAATACTCACCTATAAGTAAGAGATGGTGGGATACAAGAACGCATTCGGCTTTGAACACTGAGCAATTGGGTAATTCATATAATCAGAAAAACATAGCCACAAGCAAGGAAAAGGGTTCCCTAAACCAAGATACAGGGTAAGAATTTTCTGCCTTAGGGACATACTCAACTAGGTCTTCCATCGAGGATTTTTCTACTTCCTCAAAATTAAGTTGGGATAACACCGCATCAAGGAATTTGGAATTCAAAAGATATTGAGGAGGCCCAAGGGCATAAGCTATGGAGAAAACATCAGGATGGAAGTGCTATATTTTTATCATTTAGACAATATGATCTTAGGATATTATCTGAGAGAATAACATGCACAACCATCAATCACAAGAGATAATAGACACAAAGATTTTCCTCGGGGAAGCCATAAAGGAGAAAACCTCACAACTTCCTTAGATATAGAATGAGCACAAATGACAGCAGTAAAACCCAAAGAAAGAAGGATGATCTCCAACATTTGTTCTCTCTCTCACTTGTGTGAGATCCTCTTCTCTCACCTATGTGCTATATCTGGGTGAGTGTGTGTCTCAAATAGAGAGGCTCACTCTCTATTTATACTATTTTCCAACATGACAATTACTTACTAGGGATAACTTCTCTAGGAGAATCTAATAACCCTAGTGCCCCACAACTGTGGGGACTTTTACCCCTGATCAACAAGGAGGGTTAACCTCTACAACTTTACATGAATTGATTACATTAATGATTCTCTTGATAGGAACCTCGGGGACCAATGAAATACAATATATGAAATATACAACCGAATACATTCCAAAGTTACAAATACATCAACAATCCCTCTTAACTAGGAAGGTATTCTCTTGACACAATTCATTAGCACAAGTCTTCATCACTAGATCACCATCAAGGATGGATCATCATCAAAGTTGGATCATCACTGGATCATCAACAAAGCTGGATCATCACCAGATCATCACCATCATCATTGCTCCAGTTGTCTTGATCAAATGGTGCTATCTCTCAATTCTACTCGTCACAGGAAGTTCTACATAGACAACCCTTTTTCATGTTGGTTGTAGGCCTAGCCTCCATTTAGGTCTTCATCTTATTCATCACTTATATCTGACCATGGGAGGAACACATCCAACATCCATGTCAGAAAGGCCTTCCCAACACTTATATATGACCATGGGAGGAACACATCCAACATCCATGTTAGAAAGGCCCAACACTCATAATTGACCATGGGCAGAACACATCCAACATCCATGTTAGAAAGGCTCACTTAGCACTTACATCCACGAGCATGGTAGGGAAGACCTACTACCATCTAGGAAAGGCTCTGCAATTACAGTTGACCATGGGAGGAACACATCCAACATCCATGTCAGAAAGGCTCTGCACTTACATATGACCATGGGAGGAACACATCTAACATCCATGTTAGAAGGGATCTGCACTTACATCTGACCATGGGAGGAACACATCCAGCATCCATGTCAGAAGGGCTCTCCACTTACATCTGAACATGGGATGAACAAATCCAACATCCATGTCACAAGGGTTTTGCACTTACATTTGACCATGGGAGGAACACATCCAACATCAATGTCAAAAGGGATCTACACTTACATCTGACCATGGGAGGAACACATCCATCATCCATGTGAGAAGGGCTCTGCACTTACATCTGACCATGGGAGGAACCAATCCTACCACCATGTTAGAAAGGCATGCCCAACACTTATATCTGACCATGGGAGGCCCAACCTTCCACCATGTTAGGAAGGCCCAACAATCACATCTCACCATGGGAGGCCCAACCTACCACCATGTTAGAGAGGCTCATCTAGCACTTATATCTGACCATGGGAGGCCCAACCTATGACCATGTCAAAAAGGCCCATCACTTACATCCGACCATGGGAGTCCCAACCTTCCACCATATCAAAAAGGATCAACACTTATATCTGAGCATGGGAGGCCGAGCCTTCCACCATGTCAGACAGGCTCTACACTTACATTTGGCCATGGGAGGAACACATCCCGCAACCATGTCAGAAGATTACTGCACTTACATATGACCATGGGAGGAACACATCGTGCCACCATGTCAAAAAGGATCAACACTTACATCTGACCATGGGAGGAACCAATCCTGCCACCATGTCAAAAGGGCACATGGACTCATCACTACCCCTTGGAGGGAACGTCGATCTAGAGAACACAAAGCTTCTCCCTAAAGTACTCAAACTTCACTTTGGCCATTTCTAGCATAGAATCACATTAGGTTTGATTATGTCCAAGGATAACCTGTGAGTTTTTCCAAGACCAATTACATCCGAGGATAACCTACTCGACTTTTTACATTTGAGAAACCTACGAGATTCTCCAGGAGTTTATGCTCAGAAAACCTATCTCACTATCTATGATAGAAATCCCTCTTTCAAGAGATCTCGATCTAGATCACAAAATGGAGCTTCACTTCTCCTCTCTCCCAAGTAGTCGAGAAAGTGGCAACATATTTTTCCTCAGCTATCCTCAGTGCCATGCAGGACTCCTTTCTACTAAAACAAGAGATCACACCTAATCCCATACTCAAGAAGCACCGTGAAGTGCTCTTACTATCAATGGTACTACCAAATATGAATCTACATAATCATATAGGTTAATCTTCCGATTTGCTTTATACTTGAGCTCATAGTCAACTGTACCCTTTAGGTATCTCACTGCATGCTTTGCAACCATCACATGAACATGTATTAGATCGATCAAGAACTAGATCAGTGTGTTCACAACAAAGCAAATATCTGGTCTCGTATTCGTCAGGTATATCAAGGACCCAATCATCTTACGATACATAGTAGCATCAACCAAGTTTGATGAAGCAACACTCAATAACTTCAGGTTCAATTCCATAGGTGTTTTCATGGCCTTGCAGTCCATCATCCTAAGCCTCTTCAGGATCTCTACTACATACTTCCCTTGTCCCAAGGAGATTCTGTTAGATTTTTATCATTCAAGATAGCATTATATTAAGATGTTTAACTGAGAGAATAACAAGCAAAGCAATCAAACATAAGAGATAATGAACACAAAGTTTTTCCTTGGGAAAACTATAAAGGAGAAACCCCACAACTTCCTCAGAGATAGAATCAGCACCAAAAGCAAAACCCCAAGAACAGTAAGATGATCTCCTGACAACAGTAGTCTCTCTCTCTCTTGTCCCAACAACTTCTTCTCTCTTGGTTATGTGCTACAACTGAGTGTGAGTGAATGTGTGATAAATAGAGAGGCTCACTCTCTATTTATACTAACTCCTGACTTGACAATAACTCACTAGGGCGGACTTCTCTAGGAGAGTCTAATAACCCTAGGGCCCCACAACTGTTGGGAATTTAACCCTTGATCAATAGGAGGGTTACCCATTGTTATCCAAATTTTTGTACCATAGTTGGGTTACCTGAGGAGCTGCTGGTTGACAGAATTTGTCAAAGTCTGATTCCAGTGTATCAGTTGATCCGTCTGCTTGTTTAGCCAATATTGGCTAGTCACTTTTTTATTTGAATAATTTTGACCATGGCCCCGCGGGGTTTGTAATAAAATGTGCTATTAGGGTATTTTTGAGTGGTTCAGTCTCCTAAGACATAGAATCGCAAATAGGGTATTCTAGGGAGTTTTTTGCCCCTAACAATTATGCTTTGCCTTCAGCCGAGTATAATTGACGAGGTTTTCTCCCGCTTCCTCCAAAGCCGGAATGCCTGATGTTGAATAGTAGGCCTTGGGGGGTTATTAGAGCCCAAATGAGTGCTATAAGCCTACTAGACATTATTTAGATAGATCATGGTTATGTCCTAAGTCATCTGGACAAATAAAAAAATTTCGAAAAAAACTTTTTCGAACAGTGAAAAATTATGTTTTTAATTTTTTAATTTTTAATTACTTTTCCTAAGTTTTTTGGGTTAATTTTTCCATAAATTAAATGGAAAAAACTCGTTCGTGATTCGGACTCAGAATTCAGTGATTGAAGGCTCTAACCTTAAGCCAAAAATCATTCTTGATCAGCCAGCCAGTCAGAGCCAACTTTTAGATCAGCAATCAGACACATAATGCCTTTTTACTCAAAAAAGTCAGTTTTGAGTAAAAAAATGATTTTTAGTTAAAAAATGATTTTTATTCAAAAAAATGATTATTTTGGAGAAAACTAAAACTCTCCAAATTAATCCAAATTTAATAAAATAAAAGGCTAAATGACATCTCATGGAACACTTATGATGATTGGAGTTATCATAACTCTGCTTCAGTCATCATTAAGAGAGCAATTAATTTATTATCAGTTATCAGACATGTTATCTACAACTAAAGATGAGATGGAGAGCTATCATTGGTCCAGTGATTTGATCGAGGTGAATACTGAAGCTTACACCATCAGTGGGCTTCCCAAACCTAGCTTAGGTTCCTGCCAGACCTAAAGGATGAGCTTACCTACATCCAGACTCACACATGTGGCCTCATCCTTGGCTTTTTTTCAGTGCATAGTTTTGGAGTGGGGGCGCCTTGCCTGAGTGGAGGCCTCCCCTCACTCCCAGTTCTCCGGTTTAGGTCTGGGATCTTTGTTAGGTGGCTAAGCTGGTTAGGGTTGGTTTTTAGGTTTTAGGGTTGTACCACTCTCTCATTTGTTAAAAAGAGGCTCTTTCAGCTCTAAAGGGATGGATCTTTGATTGTAAACTTACTCTGTAAGAATTTGTAATGGATTATGCTCATCTTTTGGAATAAAATCAAGACTTTGGAGGTCCATGCAGCTCAATACTTGTGGTGAATGAATTTTGTGAGGTGATTTATGTCCATCTATTTCATTTCAAATGCTCATATATGATCTAATCAATTAGTTTTAGAAGTCTACTGTTTAGAACGTAAAATCTTCCATTTACAGTTGTTAAGTTGGTTGATTATGCTAGTTTATTTAAAAGATTTCATGAGCAAGACATATTCGGTTATATTAATGTTGATGAGTCTTTATATTTATTAGCATGCTAATTGATTGATCTCACTGGGCGTTTGAAGTGTTTTGATCTTGGACAGGATCTACCATCTTGGAGAAGGGTGTGATCTCGGTTGCATCTAGCTCATCTTCAAGATCACAAGATTTTCTTTTAACATTGGTTTCTTTGCAGTATCTATAGTAACCTGGACGTTTCCAAGAAGAAAGCTTTAAGATTCTTTGTTTGCTTCAAGTTCCATCTCATAAATTCTTCTTTAAAATTCTTTTGGTTACCGGTTACTTAGGAAGCCCTAGTCTACTTCTTTCCATTCTTTGGCTTCCCTTTCTTTGCTTTGTTTGGCTTACCTTTCCTCCTTCCTTTTCACTGCCCTCTTTTTTCTCCTTGTGGACAGCCCTCTTTTGACTGTTCACTGCCCTTTTTTTTACTGTTTTGCAGCCCTCTTTCTTCTCTTTGGACAGCCCTCGTTTTACCTAGTTTTCACCCATTTTTTCATGCTTTGGACAGCCCTGTTTTTCCTCCTTGTGGAAAGCCCTCTTTTGATTGTTCACTGCCCTTTTTTTTTACTATTTTACAGCCCTCTTTTTCACCTTTTCTCTCTCCCTTTTCTTGGTTTTTCTCCTCTCTCTTTCCTTTTCTTTCACCGCTGGTTTTTACCCTCTTTTTTGAGAATTTAGTTGGTAGTTTGTCTTTAAATTTTTGAGTAATACATAATGTTTGAATTGTTTAAAGCTCTTATTTGCAGGAAGAATCGAGAAAATCCCAAAGGGCCTTAAGCAAGCAAGGAAGCAAGCAATAACAAAAAATAGAAATCTTCCCCCTTCTCTCTATCCCTTTCTCTCCATGTTCTTCCAAAGCAAAGGAAAAAAATAAAAGCCATCAAAATTGTAAAAATTAATAAAAAAGCGAGTGGGATTACGGCTCCCACACCCTTCTTCCCCCATTTGGGGGAAGCCTGTATCGTCTCATTGTCATGCTTTTCATTTTTGGTTTAAATTTCTAATGATAGGATAGGGTAGGATAAGTTGCATAATCATAATCAAGTAGTTCATGGTTTGATTAATTCATTATGTTTTGAAAATGAAGTAAAAGTATTGATTTGACTGTTTGATTAAATATTGAATAAGTTCTTACTGTATACTTACCCCCTTGCTTTCCCGATTAGGGCCCTAAAAATCCTTAAAGAGACTCTTGGGTAGTTAGATTTTTTATGTTCTATGTCTTTTTCAAGTTTAACAAATTAAGTAAGACTCTTGAACTTGTAGTAACACAAGTTAAGAGCACTCTCTATCGGAGAGAATTCATAGAACTACATATCCCTGCATTAGGCATTTAGATTAATTAAGTCTCTTGAACCTTTGTCATAAGACAAGGTCAAGAGAGATCTCTGTCGGAGAGTCTAATTAATTAACTTAATAAAACCTTCAACACACACACCCCTTTAAATTAATTAACTCCTTCCCTCCTTGCCGGAGTATGCTTTGACCGATCTCAGATTGGAGTACCCAGAAACGGCACTGGATCTTTAATCCCTGCAAGAGTAACCTAATAATACTTAACACCCCGTAACCAATGTACCGGCGTTGTAGGGATTCTTCCAAAGTACTTCCTAGTAGAGGCACCGGAACCTCCCGCTGTCTTAGATTCTCGGCTAGCTGGTCAATCTTTAGGATACCAGCCTGGGATACTGGGCGGGCCCGACATGTCTTCAATGGAGGAAACTTGGAAGAGTCTCCTGACTTTGATAAACCTTCGTTGACACCTTAATCAAGAACACATAAAAACCTTAAAACCTACCAAGAGCACTTGCATCACCTAACATTCACTAGCTTGATTTCTAGACTTGTGTTTAATTCTCTGGTGCATTTCAGCTTCATTGACTCCATAAGGCACTGGTCCTTTTTAATTTGCATAATTATATTATTTGATCAATGGTCTATGGTTTATCATAATTTCTTTCTCTGAATGCACTATTAAAGTATGGAATTTTTGCTTATCTGTGTAATCTCTTGTTAGCAACATGGATTGCTTTTGATTTAGTGTCATATTCATAATAAACAAATACTTCAAATCATAATAACTCCTAAACAACACCCATCCACATCCACAACTAATCAAAACACTTTAACGACTTAAGAGCCATAGAAACTCTTTTGTATGGACTACCCCCCTTGGCTTCGTTAGGAGTTAGCCTAAATGGAGGAGCTAGGAGTAGGTGACAGTACCTAGCTCTGTGCTTGCCCCTAAGGTCACACCTCTCCCACTTTCCCAAGTGAGGAAACAACTTTCGAAAGATTTCTGCTGCTGGTGTGTAATCGGCGGACAACATCTTTTGGCGTCGTTGCCGGGGAAAAATCTTTTTGTTCCTGGACGACCTTTGTTTCTTTTAGTTTTTTACCTTTTATCCTTTTTGGTAGATTTTTAGTCCAATCACTCTCTGAAATTAGACTTAAGTCCACCTGGAAACTCCATTGTCAGTTAACACCTCAAGGTATTCTACTAGAAGAAACTCTGTAGGTTTGGTCGATTTCATCCCTGACCCCGAAAAGGTCTTAAGGAGGAGATTGAACAAAATATCTTCTTGCAGGATCCTTGCAGAACTTGGATCTGAGTTTGTTTCAGACATCCATCTTTTATTTCTAGAAAACTTAGAAAATTTGCAAAAGAATAACTGTTTCCTTAATCCAATGGGTGAGGTTTTTACTCAACTCAACTTTGCTCAGATAGCAGGTCATCCTCATGATATCCCTGACAAGGCTATCGACAAGCTTACTACATATAATGGCACCAGTGCCTCCCTCTCTGCTGAGCAGCATATTAGAAATTTCACCAGACACTGTGGTGCCCATGTCAGGGGTACTGATAGGCATGAAGATGTTTACATGACCTTGTTTTCCTTATCTTTGGATGGAAAGGCTGGAAACTGGTACGATAATTTTTCAGACAATTATTTCGCCACCTTGGTAGACTTCAAGACTGCTTTCCTTGGAAAGTTTGGCAGCAGAAAGGAGCCTAGACATCTAGTAGCAGCTTTGACCAGCATAAAGAAGTCTGATATGGAAACCATGGATGAATTCAACGATAGGTTCACTGAGTTATCAAATTCCATCCCTACTACATATGCTCCTCTTGTAGATTCCACTTTGGATTATTACAATGAAGCATTAAGTGGCAAGATCCAGTACCAGAGAGACAAGGAGCCGACCACATTACTTCAGGCTCAGAATTTGGCCATTAAAATTGATAAGCATATGCAATCATCTGGTGAATATAACCTCCAGGGTTATTCAAGGTCTTCAACTCCTTTGAAAATTAGTGAACCTAAAGACAATGATCCTTTAGCAGCTATGAAGGATGCCTACGAAAAACAAATGATTGAAATGAAAAGGGAGATGAAGAAAAATATGGAGGAAGTAGAAGAGAAACACTTAGTACAATTGAAGGAGATTCAAAATAGGGTGATTACAATGGAAAGAAATCAACCTTCGCCACCTCCTAGAGCTTTCCCTACAAAACCAACATGGCAGAGAAAGAGCCCCAACCATGAGCAGAGGCCTTCTCATCAGCTAGAGGCCACTAATGTGGTTGAAACTTACACGCCATTTTGGAGGGCATGTGAAGACCTTCATGAAGAATCTTCCTGCTATTATGCATGTTATATTCAGGAGCATGGTTTTCCAGAGGGTTGTGGTCCTAAAGCATCATCAAGCGAGCCTGAGTACATAAACTATGTAGATGACATTCATGATATTTCTAGAGAAAGTTGGAGAGAGGCAAAACAATATTCAAGAGAGCCTGAGTACATTAACACAGTTGGACGGCTCCATCCTATCACCACAAAAACTCGGTTTCAAGTTGAAGATGATAGTCAAAAATTGGATGAGCTCACTAAAAAATTTAGCACTAATCCTACTAATGAGCATAATGATGATAGTTTGGAAGTTTTACTACCTTGTGACCTTTTTTTTGAAGAAGATGACTATGATAATGAGGAGGGATATAGAATCAGATGTGATATAGGTGACGAAGAATCCCTTTCTTCTAAGAGGGATGACAACTACGAGACTTCAATTTAAAATCCAATTTTAAAGGTTTCATGTAATGAGAGTCCTCCATGCTCTCCACACGATGACAAATATTTGGAAAGTTGGGTCCCATGTGATATCTTTGAAACCCAGCTTTTTGAAGAAGATTGTTTGAGCAGAATGAGGAGTGTAGCCAGGGACTTGATACCAGTGATGAGGCATCTCTCATATCTGACATAGATGGCGATGATGATTATTGGACTTTTATTGAAAATCCAACTTATTATATTTTTGAAAATATTTTTGAGAATCTCATCTATGATATGTCTAGCAAGGGGAGTTGTTATTCTAAGACTTATAAAAGTTGTAAGGAAGAGCAGTCAAAGTTTTCATATGATCAGTCAGAATTGTATCTAAGTATTGGTAATAAGGATTTGAAAAAGCAGTGTGGTAAAGAATCAGATGGGATACAACTAGTTGAAGTTTTTTCTCAACCGTCGTCTTCACATATAGATGTTCCTTATGTTTTGGAGCACCTTGGGGCTTATACAACGAGTTATTATTTGATAATCCTTGATGATCAGCATGATGAAGTAGTCGACCTGCCTCATCATCTCAATTTGTATATCAGCGCTATCCAGTCATGGATAGAAACAACTTGCGCGAGCATCTACCAGTTTGGGAAGAAGTTTGACGATATTATTCATGCCTATGATTCCCCATCCATCCCTCCCATTCTGGATCATCACGCAGGTTTGCATTTTCTAGAAATTGTGTCTTTGCTTTGGATGGTAACCAAAGACAAGGCAAAACCTTTTTATATTAATAAAATGCTTAGGTGGCTACATCGGATTTATGATTACACCTAACCATTTTTGTATCATGCTTAGAGTAGGAAAATAGGCTCCTTAAAGTGAGCATTTACTTTAGCATTTTCTTTTTATACTTAGAAATAAATAAAATTTTCAATTAAGTTTTGTCATTTCTTTGAATAAAGTAACTTTTGGATCATTGGCTCGTTTTCATAAAACTTGTGCTACTAAGGTTTTTCTTGTCAATTTGAGATGTTTTTACAGGATGTGGAAACCAGAGATTCTGGGGTTCTCGTATGCTCGCCTTACATAAGAGATTAGATCGAGCACACGTCCCACAGTTGGAGCCATATGTTATCCAACTTTTTGTACCATAGTTGGGTTACCTGAGGAGCCGCCGGTTGACAAACTTGTTCAAAGTCCGATTCCAGTGTATCAATTGATCTGTCTGCTTGTCTAGCCAATATTGGTTAGTCACTTTTTTATTTGAATAATTTTGACCATGGCCCCACGGGGTTTGTAATAAAATGGGCTAGTAGGATATTTTTGAGTGGTTCGATCTCCTAAGACGTAGAATCGCAAATAGGGTATTCCAGGGAGTTTTTTACCCCTGACAATTATGCTTTGCCTTCAGCCGAGTATAATTGACGAGGTTTTCTCTCGCTTCCTCCAAAGATGGATTGCCCGATGTTGAATTCTAGGTCTTCGGGGGTTATTAGAGCCCAAGTGAGTGTTATAAACCTACTAGAAATTATTTAGATAGATCATGGTCATGTCCTAAGACATCTGGACAAATAAAAAAAATTCGAAAAAATCTTTTTCGAACAGTGAAAAATTAATTTTTTAATTTTTTAATTTTTAATTACTTTTCCTAAGTTTTTTGGGTTAATTTTTCCATAAATTAAATGGAAAAAACCCGTTCGTGATCCATACTCAGAATTCAGTGATTGAAGGCTCTAACCTTAAGCCAAAAATCATTCTTGATCAGCCAGCCAGTTAGAGCCAACTTTTAGATCAGCAATCAGACACATAATGCCTTTTTACTCAAAAAAGTCAGTTTTGAGTTAAAAAATGATTTTTAGTAAAAAAACGATTTTGATTAAAAAATGATTTTTATTAAAAAAAATGATTATTTTGGAGAAAACTAAAACTCTCCAAATCAATCCAAATTTAATAAAATAAAAGGCTAAATGACATCTCATGGAACAGTTATGATGATTTGAGTTATCATAACTTAGCTTCAGTCATCATTAAGAGAGAAATTAATTTATTATCAGTTATCAGACATGTCATCTCCAGCTAAAGATGAGATGGAGAGCTCTCATTGGTCCAGTGATTTGATCGAGGTGAATAATGAAGCTTACACCATCAGTGGGCTTCCCAAACCTAGCTCAGGCTCCTGCCAGACCTAAAGGATGAGCTTACCTACATCCAGACTCACACATGTGGCCTCATCCTTGGCTTGTTTTCAGTGCACAGGTTTGGAGTGGGAGCGCCTTTCCTGGGTGGAGGCCTCCCCTCACTCCCAATTCTCCGGTTTAGGTTTGGGCTCTTTGTTAGGTAACTAAGCTGGTTAGGGTTGGTTTTTTGGTTTTAGGGTTTTAACACTCTCTCATTTGTTAAAAAGAGGCTCTTTCAACTCTATAGGGATGGATCTTTGATTGTAAACTTACTCTGTAAGAATTTGTAATGGCTTATGCTCATATTTTGGAATAAAATCAAGACTTTGGAGGTCCATGCAGCTTAGTACTTGTGGTGAATGAATTTTGTGAGGTGATTTCTGTCCATCTATTTCATTTCAAATGCTCATATATGATCTAATCAATTAGTTTTAGAAGTCTACTATTTAGAACGTAAAATATTCCATTTACAGTTGTTAAGTTGATTGATTATGCTAGTTTATTTAAAAGATTTCATGAGCAAGACATATTCGGTTATATCAATGTTTATGAGTATTTATATTTATTAGCATGCTAATTGATTGATCTCACTAGGCATTTGAAGTGTTTTGATCTTGGAAAGCATTTACCATCTTGGAGAAGGGTGTGAGCTCGGTTGCATCTAGCTCATCTTCAAGATCACAAGTTTTTCTTTTAACATTGGTTTCTTTGTAGGATCTACAATAACTTGGACGTTTCCAAGAAGAAGGTTTTAAGAGTCTTTGTTTGCTTCAAGTTCCATCCCATAAATTCTTCTTTAAAATTCTTTTGGTTACCGGTTACTTAGGAAGCCCTAGTATACTTCTTTCCATCCTTTGGATTCCCTTTCTTTTCCTTGTTTGGCTTACCTTTCCTCCTTCCTTTTCGCTGCCCTCTTTTTCCTCCTTGTGGACAACCCTCTTTTTACTATTCGCTGCCCCTTTTTTTACTGTTTTACAGCCCTCTTTCTTCTCTTTGGACAGCCCTCGTTTTACCTAGTTTTCACCCCTTTTTTCATGTTTTGGAAAGCCCTCTTTTTCCTCCTTGTGGACAGCCCTCTTTTGAATGTTCACTGCCCTTTTTTTTTACTGTTTTACAGCCCTCTTTTTGCCTTTGGACAGCCCTCTTTTTCACATTTAGGACAGCCCTCTTTTTCACCTTTTAGCTCTCCCTTTTCTTGGTTTTTCTCCTCTCTCTTTCCTTTTCTTTCACCGCTGGTTTTTACCCTCTTTTTTGAGAATTTAGTTTGTATTTTGTCTTTAAATTTTTGAGTAATACATAACATTTGAATTGTTTAAAGCTCTTATTTGCAGGAAGAATCAAGAAAATACCAAAGGGCCTTAAGCAAGCAAGGAAGCAAGCAAGAACAAAAAAGACAAATATTCCCTCTTTTCTCTATCCCTTTCTCTCCATGTTCTTCCAAGGCAAACGAAGAAAATAAAAGCCATCAAAATTGTAAAAATTAATAAAAAAGTGAGTGGGATTACGGCTCCCACACCCTTCTTCCCCCATCTGGGGGAAGCCTGTATCGTCTCATTGTCATGCTTTTCATTTTTGGTTTAAATTGCTAATGATAGGATAGGGTAGGATAAGTTGCATAATCATAATCAAGTAGTTCATGTTTTGATTAATTCATTATGTTTTGAAAATGAAGTAAAAGTATTGATTTGACTGTTTGATTAAATATTGAAATTTTTTTTACTGTATACTTACCCCCTTGCTTTCCCGATTAGGGCCCTAAAAATCCTGAAAGAGACTCTTGGGTAGTTATATTTTTTATGTTCTATGTATTTTTCAAGTTTAACAAATTAAGTAAGACTCTTGAACTTGCAGTAACACAAGTCAAGAGCACTCTCTATCGGAGAGCATTCATAGAACTGCATATCCCTGCATTAGGCATTAGATTAATTAAGTCTCTTGAACCTTTGTCATAAGACAAGGTCAAGAGCGCTCATTGCCAGAGAGTCTAATTAATTAACTTAATAAAACCTTCAACACACACACCCCTTTAAATTAATTAACTCATTCCCTCCTTGCTGGATTATGCTCTGACCGATCTCAGATTGGAGTACCCAGAAACGGCACTAGATATTTAAGCCCTGCAAGAGTAACCTAATAATACTTAACACCCTGTAACCAATGCACCGGCATTGTAGGGATTCTTCCAAAGTACTTCCTAGTAGAGGCGTCGGAACCTCCCGCTATCTTAGATTCTCGGCTAGCTGGTCAATCTATGCGATACCAGCCTGCGATACTGGGCGGGCCCGACATGTCTTCAATGGAGGCAACTTAGAAGAGTCTCCCAACTTTGATAAAAATTCGTTGACACCTTAATCAAGAACACATAAAAACCTTAAAACCTACCAAGAGCACTTGCATCACCTAACATTCACTAGCTTGATTTCTAGAATTGTGTTTAATTCTCTGGCGTATTTCAGCTTCATTGAATCCATAAGGCACTGGTCCTTTTTAATTTGCACAATTATATTATTTGATCAATGGTCTATGGTTTATCATAATTTCTTTCTTTCAATGCACTATTAAAGTCTGGAATTTTTTCTTATCTGTGTAATCTCTTGTTAGTAACGTGGATTGCTTTTGATTTAGGGTCATATTCATAATAAACAAACACTTCAAATCATAATAACTCCTAAACAACACCCATCCACATCCACAACTAATCAAAACACTTTAACAACTTAAGAGCCATATAAACTCTTTTGTAGGGACTACCCCCCTTGGCTTCGTTAGAAGTTAGCCTAAAGGGAGGAGCTAGGAGTAGGTGACAGTACCTAGCTCTGTGCTTGCCCCCAAGGTCACACCTCTCCCACTTTCCCAAGTGAGGAGACAACTTTCGAAATATTTCTGCTGCTGGTGTGAAATCGACAGACAACACCCATAATGAGTTTACATGACTTTTTTACATTATTGAATCTCTCGATAGGAACATCAGGGCATGACATGACTCAACCACTTCCTGGAATAAACATAGGGGTACAATACATAAGATATACAAGTGAATACATTCCGAAGTTACAATTTCATCAACACTCCCTCTTAACTAGGAAGGTGTTCTCTCAACACAAATTATGAGCACAAGTATTCTTCTTGTATCATCTGGATCATCATCGAGTTCTTGTCATCCTCATATGGATCTAGATCATCATCACTGGATATGTATCATCACTCAATCTGGATCATCACTACTGTATCATCAATGGTCATCATCACGGGTGCTATCTCTTGATTCTTCTCATTACAGGAAGTTCTACAAAGCTATCCATTTTTCGTGCTGGTTGTAGGCATAGCCTCCAAGTAGGTCTTCATCTTGTTCAACTGTTATATTTGACCAAGTCAGAAATGCCCACCCAGCACTTACATCTAACCATGGTTGGAAACTCATCACAAACCATGTTAGAAGGGTCAACAAATATATCCGACCATGATAGAAAACTCATCACACATCATGTTAGAAAAGATCTACACTTACATATGACCATGATAGGAAACTCATAACACATCATGTCAGAAAAGCTCTTAGTCCCATACTGAAATTCCTGGTAACTGACTAGGTGCCTCCATTCTCCTAGAGAATGGCATCTTAGCACTTAAGCTAAGCTTTAGTCCTAGACTAAAATTCCTGGTAACTAACCAGTTTCCTCCATTCAGAGAATGGCATTCAGTGCTTATATATGATCATGTGAGAACACATCTCACAGTCATCTTAGAATGGCTCAGCCCTCACATCTAACCATCGAAGGAACTAATCCTCTCACCATGACAGAATGGTTTAGCCCTTACATCTGACCATGGAAGGAACCAATCCTCTCACCATGTCAGAATGGCTCACAGACTCATCACTTCCCCCTGGAGGGACACTCGATCTGGAGAACACCAAGCTTCTCCTTGAAGTATTCAAACTTCACTCTGGCCATTGGCTTAGTCAACACATCAGCCATTTGTTCATCTGTTGTAACATAATGGAGCTTCACTGCTCCTCTCTGTACCATATCCCTGATATAGTGATATTTGATCTCGATATAGTGATATTTGATCTCGATCTGCTTTACTCTTGGTAAAGCCCAAACTGGATAGAAAGCTATCAATTCTGCCATACTATGTCTTGGGTGCCTGTTTTAAACCATATAAATATTTCTTCAATCTACACACATGAGACTCCCTGTCATGTGTCTCAAAACCAAGTGGCTGCTCCACATACACTTCCTCTTCCACTACACCATTCAAGAAAGTAGTATTGACATCCATATGGTGTATTTTCCATTTCATCACTATAGCTAGAGAAAGTACTAATATGATGGAAGTGTATTTGGCTACATGTGCAAAAGTTTATTCATAATATATTCCTTCTTTCTGGGAGAAGCCACGAGCCACAAATCTTGCTTTATGTTTCTCTATGGTTCCATATGCAGTATGCTTGATCTTGTAGATCCATTTGGAAGTTACAATAGACTTCCCTTCTGGTCTTGGGACAATATCCCATAAATCATTCTTTATGATCGATTGATACTCTTCGATCACAACATCCTTCCATTCTTTCCTTTCTGTTGCTTCTTCATAGTTGGAAGGTTTTTTATCGATGAAGTCACATAATAAGGCTACATAACCGGAGCAGGACTTGGTTCTTTTCCTTTCTCTTTGATTTTCTTCTGGAGCCCCATATCTTTCTGCACCTTGGATAGCTTCTCGTACCCAAGCAAGTTTCCTCTTGTGAGGATTATTCTCCTGAGGTGGATCTACAGGTTCTCGAGGTTCCTGTAATTCTCAATATTCTTCTTGAATTTCTTCGTTCATGGTTGTGTCATGAATTCTGGGTACTTCTGTTTCTTAAGGTTCTTCAGCAGGTCTCTTTCTACATTTGTTGTAAACTGAGTCTTCATCAAATGTTACATCCCTTCTGATGTCGATCTTCTTGAATCCTGGAAAGTATATTCTGTAAGCCTTCGAGCTTTCATTGTATCCCACAAATATACCCTTCCTTCCTGAAGGATCTAACTTTGTCCTTTTTTATTTTGGAATATGTATGTACACTGGACAACTGAATATTCTGAGATGGCTAACTTCTGGTTTCTTGAAGGAAAATACTTCTTCAGGTGTCTTGTTCTTGAGTACTCTGAGTGGAGTACAGTTCTGTACGTACACTGCATTTCTGGGAGCTTCTTCCCATAGATGCATGGGAAGATCTTGATCATGAAGCATGGCCCTTGCAGCTTCCATGATTGTTCTATTCTTCCTCTTGGCAGCCCCATTCTGTTGTGGATTATATGGAGTAGTTAACTCCCTCTTAATACTTGAATCTTTGCATAATTCTTTAAATTCATTTGATGTAAATTCTCCGCCATTATCTGATCGAAAGGTCTTGATATTCTTTTCTGTGTGATTCTCGATCAAGGCTTTGAATTCCTTGAACTTGTTGAATACTTCATCTTTGTTCTTTAAGAAGTATATACATGTCTTCGTATAAAAATCATCAATAAAAGAAACATAGTATACATACCCGCTTAATGAACTGGATGACATCAGACCACATACATCGGAGTGGATGATTTCCAAGATTCATTTTTCCTTTCTCTTGCTACTTCGAAATATATTCTTTGTATTCTTTCCTTTTGCACATCCTTTGCAGACACCGTCATGTTTTGTCTGAATTTCTAAAAGTCCTTCAATAACTTGGTCGCAAGTGGTAGTGCTCTGTAGTGCACATGTGCAAGCCTTCTATGCCAAAGTTCATTTGTCTCTATGGATTCATGGACCAAGGCTTGGTTTGGATGGACCTTTAATTTGTATATACCTCCTTCTTTTTCCCCAATCACTATCACATTATCAATAGTATTTCCCTTTAGCGACATGAGAACTTGGCCATATGCAAACGAAACCCTCATACCTTTTGCATCTAATGTAGATATTGAGAGGAGTTTTTTCTTTAGCCCTGGTAGAAACAATAGATCCTTCATCTTTATAGATTTCTAGAATCTAGCTTATAGGAGGATTCCCCACTACCTTTTATTGGACACTGGTAGTCATCTCCAAGTTTCACTTTGTGGGGTGATTCATGTTTTGATAGTTTCACAAAGGATTATTTGAATCCTGTCAAATTTTTGGAAGCCCCATTTTCTATAATCCAATCATTGCTTCCATGTGTGATGTTTCCTGTGAGAGAGGAAATCAAAACATATTCTTCATCACTTGAAGAATCATCACTTTCTTGTCTGATTCTCTTTGTGGAAGGTTCATCATCCTCTATAGCATGAGCATGATGTCCTCTTTTGTTTCCCTTCTTCTTGTGAGTGACATTTTTGTTCTTAGGAACCAAAAATGTAAACAAGTCATGTAAAGTCATTCTGGGTAACCCTCCTATTGATCAAGGGTTAAAGTCCCCACATTTGTGGGTCCCTAGGGTTATTAGACTCTCCTAGAGAAGTCAACCCTAGTGAGCTATTGTCAAGTCAGAAATCAATATAAATAGAGAGAGATCCTCTCTATTTATCACACATTCACTCACACTCAGTTGTAGAGCATAAATGAGAGAGAAGAAGTTGTTGGGACAAGAGAGAGAGAGAGACTACTGCTGTCGGTAGATCATCTTACAATTTTGGGGTTATACTTTTGGTGTTGATTCTATCTCTAGGGAAGTTGCAGTTTTTTTTCCTTTATGGTTTCCCCAAGGAAAATATTTGTGTCTATTGTCTCTTGTGTTTGATTGATGTGCTTGTTATTCTCTCAATTAAAGATCCTAAGATAATGCTAGCTTGAATGGTAAAAATCTAACATGGTATCAGAGCTAACCTGAGAAGAAGAAACTGTACAGCTGCAAAACCTAGGGCTTTTTACTTTTTGGATCTCTCTCCACATATTTTCAGCAAAAAAAGGTTGGGCTGACTCTCCTCTCCAGGGTACATCTTTCTGTCAAAGCAGAATATGATTATGAGCATTTTTAGTTTTTGACCTAACACTTCTGCTAGAAATTAGGGATTTCCACAGAAGTGGAATTTTTTGGTGAGCCCAAGCTTGGATCGATCTCCTCCTCAAAATTGATGTTTAGATATCAAGATCAAAGATTTTGGTTGGATAGAACTCCTAGAAAGTTAAACCCTAATCTGCTCCTGAACCAGCTCTGCAAAAATTCAGCTCCAGATCCAGTTCTGACATCTTGACCTGGTAAGATATAAATGTTTTACATTTCCATTTGAGGTTCTCTATTAATATGTCTCATCATACCAAGGTTTATGAAAATCTTGAGGGAGCTGATAACTTCTGAGCCTGGAAGTATAGGATCTCCCTAGTCCTGGAAGAAAATGAGTTGGACTCTTACATCAATGAAGAGGTTCTAGTTCCAGAGGGAGATGAGGCCAAGGCCTTACACAAAAATAAATTGGTCATGGCCAAGAGGATTATTGCTGATTCAATCAAGGATCACCTCATACCATAGGTTTCCTCCCTAAAGACACCTAAATCTATGTTTGATTCCGTGACCAAACAGTTTGAAGGAAATAACATAAATTGAAAGATGAATCTTAGAAACCAATTGAAGAATGTAAAAATCCAGAATGCAAAAACCATCCATTATTACTTTACAAGAGTCTCTCAGATCAAGGAAAAACTTGAAACATTAGATGAAGAAGTGGAGAATGCAGAAATTGTGATGACCACCTTGAATGGTCTCCCTAGATCATGGGACTCCTTTATTCAGATCTGTGCTAGAAAGAACCTAGTCAATTTCAGTAGACTATGGAAGGAATTCTCACAAGAAGAAGCTTAGATAACAGGTTGAGAAGAAAACATGGGAAGTGAAGATCAATCTCTCACAGTACAATCAAAGAAAAGCAGAAGAAACTCTCATCACTCCAAAGGTAAGTAATTCCACCAGAAAGATAACACTAGAATGGATTTATCTAAACTTAGATGCTACAGATGTGATGATAGAGGAAACTTTGCCAGAGATTGTCCTAGAAGCAAAAATATCTCTCACAAGAAGAAGGGAAACATGAGAAGACATCGTGCTCATGTTGTAGAGGATGATGAACCTTCAAGAAAGAGAATCAAACAAGAAAGTCATGACTCTTCAAGTGATGAAGCATATGTTTTGGTTACCACTCTCATGGGAACTATCACACATGGAAGCAATGATTGGCTTATAGATAGTGTTGCTTCCAAACATATGACAGGATTCAAAGAATCCTTTGTGAAACTATCTGAACATGAGTCACCTCACAAGGTGAAACTTGGGGATGACTACCAGTATCCAATAAAAGGTAGTGGTGAATCCTCCTATAAGGTAGACTCTGGAAATTATATGAAGATGAAAGATGTATTGTTTGTACTAGGACAAAAGAAGAACCTCCTCTCCATATCTGCATTGGATGCAAAAGGCATGAGGGTCACATTTGTAGATGGCCAAGTTCTTATGTGGCGAGAGGGAAAGACTATTGATGATGCAGTAGTGATTGGGGAACAAGAAGGAGGTCTATACAAATTGAAGGACCAACCAGAACAAGATTTAGTTCATGACTCAGTAGAACCAAATGAAATTTTGCATAGAAGTCTTGCACATGTGCACTACAGAGCACTACCACTTGCAGGCAAAGATGTTGAAGGTCTTCCGAAAATACAGACAAAAAATGAAGGTGTTTGCAAAGGATGTGTGAAAGGAAAGAACACAAAGAAGAAATTTCGAAGTAGTGAGAGCAAGGAAAAACGAATCTTGGAAATCATTCACTCTGATGTATGTGTTCTGATGTCATCCAGTTCATTAAGTGGGTATGTATACTATGTTTCTTTTATTGATGATTTTTCTAGGAAGACATGGATATAGTTTATGAAGAACAAAGATGAAGTATTCAGCAAGTTCAAGGAATTCAAATCCTTGATCGGAACCACATAGAAATCACATCAAATGAATTCAAAGAGTTATGCAATGATTCATTGATTAAGAGGGAGTTATCCACTCCTTATAATCCACAACAGAATGGGGTTGCTGAAAGGAATAATAGAACGATCATGGAAGCTGCAAGGGCCATGCTTCATGATCAAGATCTTCCCATGCATCTATGGGAAGAAGCTTCTAGAACAGGGGTGTATGTACAAAATTGTACTCCACACAGAGTACTCAAGAACAAGACACCTAAAGAAGTCTTTTCCAGCAAGAAATCAGAAATAAACCATCTCAGAATATTCGGTTGTCCTGTATACATACACATTCCAAAAGGAAAGAGGAAAAAGTTAGATCTTTCTAGAAAGAAGGGTATATTTGTGGGATACTCCGAAAGATCGAAGGCTTACAGAATATACTTCCTAGGATTCAAAAAGTTCAACATTAGCAGGGACATAACATTTGACAAGGACTTGGCTTACAATAAATATAGAAAGAGACCTGCTGAAGAACCTAAAGAAATAGAAGTACCTAGAATTCATTACACAACCATTAACAAAGAAATTCAATAAGATAATCAAGAAATAGAAGAACCTCAAGAACTTGTAGATCCACCTCAGGAGAAGAATCCTCACAAGAGGAAACCTGCATGGGTACGAGAGGCTATCCAAGGTGAAGAAAAATATGGGGCTCCAGAAGAAGCACACATAGCTAGAAAGAAATAGAACTAGGTCCTGCTCTGGTTATGTAGCCCTGCTATGTGACATTATTGATAAAGAACCTTCCAACTATGAAGAAGCGACAGAAAATAAATAATGGAAGAATGCTATGATCAAGGAGTATCAATCGATCATGAAGAATGATGTATGGGATGTTGTTTTTAAACCAGAAGGGAAGTCTTTCGTGACTTCCAAATGGATGTACAAGATCAAGCATGCTGCAGATGGAAACACAGAGAAATATAAAGCAAGATTTGTGGCTCGTGGCTTCTCCCAGAAAGGAGGAATAGATTATGAAGAAATATTTGCACCTATATCTAGATACACTTCGATTAGATTGGTACTTGCTCTGGATGCAGTGATGAAATGGAAGATATGCCAAATGGATTTCAAGACTGCTTTCTTGAATGGTGTAGTGGATGAGGAAGTGTATGTGGAGCAGCCACTCTGTTTTGAGACACATGATAGGGAGTCTCATGTATGTAGATTGAAGAAATCCCTGTACAGTTTGAAATAGGAACCCAGGACATGGTACACAAAAATTGATGGTTTTCTATCCAGTTTGGGCTTTACCAAAAGTAAAGCAGATTCCAACCTTTACTACAAGGTTAAAGAAGGTAACCCAGTGATACTCCTATTATATGTAGATGGTATGTTTGTAATAGGTAAGGATGGGTTGATTGTGGATACGAAGAGGAAGCTTGTTTCCAAGTTAGAAATGAAATACTTGGGTATGATGTACTATTTTCTAGGCATGAAGCTATGGCAGAATGCGAATGGAATATTACTCGGACAAGGGAAGTATACAGTAGAGATCCTGAAGAGGTTCGGGATGATGGAATGCAAATCTATAACCAAACCTATGGCATCAAACATGAAGCTATTGAGTGATACTTCATCAGAAGCAGTTGATGCTATGATGTATCGTTAGATGATTGGGTCCTTGATGTACCTAACGAATACGAGACCAGATATTTTCTTTGTTGTGAACACCTTGAGCCAATTCCTAAGAGATCCAATACATGTTCACTTGATTGTTGCAAAGCATATTATGAGTTACCTAAATGGTACAATTGATTATAATCTCAAGTATAAGGTGAATCACAAGATTAACTTGGAAGGTTAAGTTGATTCAGATTGGGTAGGCAGTGCCATCGATAGGAAGAACACTTTAGCGTGTTTCTTCAGTATGGGATTAGGTGTGATCTCTTGGTTTAGTAGGAAATAGTCTTGTGTGGCACTAAGTACAGCTGAAGCAGAGTATGTCGCAGCTTGTTCAACTAGTTGTTGGGTATTATGGATGAGGAAGCTACTATCTGATTTGTTTGATCTCCACTCAGATGCTACTTGTATATACTACAATAACCAAAGTTGTGTGAAGTTGTCTGAGAACCTGGTGTTCCATGACAAGTCGAAGTATATCAAGATCAAATATCACTATATCAGGGATATGGTACAGAGAGGAGTAGTGAGGGTCTAGTATGTTGCGACGGAAGAACATATAGCTGATGTGTTGACTAAGCCATTGGCCAGAGTGAAGTCTGAGTACTTCAGGGAGAAGCTTGGTGTTCTCCAAATCAAGTTTCCCTCTAAGGGGAAGTGATGAGTTTGTGATCCCTTTTGACATGGTGAGAGGATTGGTTCCTTCCATGGTCAGGTATAAGTGTTGTATCCATTTTGACATGGTGAGAGGATTGGTTCCTTCCATGGTCAAGTATAAGTGCTGTAGCCATTCTGACATTATAAGGCCCTTGCGGTTTTCCAAGCTGGTGCATAATATGGCCCATGAGTTGTAGTACCAATATCTAATAAATGAATATCCAAAGAGTTAGTTTGTAGTTCTACATGTAGGGAATTACTTAAGTGATGTAGAATAACTATGAATAAAAGAAAACACACTTGTGTGGGACAAAAAACTGGTATGGATATGTGTGACATCCCCAACCCTTCCACCAACGAAGAGGACACTATGATACATCAAATCATCTGGTCATACCATGAACATGAACATACATACATATAATACTGAAGCATGATACTTAAAAACATAAAACATATTACGAAGCATAATCATTCATATACACAATAGAAGCAAAACATGAATCAACAGTCATGCATATATAGATCATCATTTAACATGTATATCACCATTCATCAATGGTAAATATGATTGTAGAAACAGGTTAGGTAAGAATACTTATCTTATTAAGAACTTGTTCCGCAAGCAGCTACATCGCTACAACGTTCCACCCAACCATAGGCCTGCGTGCTCCTTAATCTCACAGCAATGCTGCCACCCTCGAGCCAGGCATGATTACCTAAGTAATAAGGAACTAACAGGATTACACATAGCCAAGGATAAAAACACCACAAGGGTACAAAGTAATGCCAAGACAAAACAGTTGGGTTTATCAGGCGAACATCAGATCAGCCAAGCCAACCAAGTTGGGTTTATCAGGCCATCCAGGAGCTGGGAAAGGCTAAATGCTAAGCTGGTGATCTCATTGAAGAGCTACAGACACCAACACCAGAGCCATCCTAGCTTCTAGAACACCCACACACACCCAACACAAGAAAATTAGTCCTTCTCTGGAACACAGTCCCTCAGACCCTTATCTCCCTTCCAGTGCTATTCAGGTGTTGTGGAGAACAAATCAAAATCAGTAGATCTGTCTGTGTGGTTCTCAACCCACCAGGTTTATCAAGCACTTCATGCCCTCATTCACCACTCCAATGCAATTCAAGGACAAAACCACTGCATGCAAGTAGTGAAACAACTATTCAAGATTTTACAGGGGAAAAACACAGTTCATCAATCGTGGGAAAACAGCAGCCCACAAACCACTACAAACCCACAACACCCAATCCTCAATGCAATCGATGGATGAATTGCATAGGAAGAAAATGGGGAAAGAACAAACTCCCAAACTATGTGTGATGGAAAAAAGACACATCCAAGCAAAATGTGGAAAACACACAGAAGAAACCCACAGCGTGGATCATGATGAAACAACAGATCATTCCACAGTCTCAACACACCAGCAACATTGGACAACAAGGGTCCCTTCTTCACAATGAAGATAACACACCCTTCGCAATCGACAATGGTGGAATAAATGCAGGTTCTGTGCATCATCAGGAGGAAATAATGTCTCCGACTAGAAAATCGGTGTATGAGAGGGAAAGGAAAACCCCCCACACAAGGAATTGCCATACTTTTAACTCCCACTGCCTCAGGAAAATGAACAGCCACCATCTGGATAGTGGACAGACCATCCACAACCCAGAAGATGTGTCATGGAGAGAGTGTAGGCATGAGCGTAGTGTTCTTTTTGCCAACAAATAGATGCCCCAACTAATCAACATAACAATGAAGTTGCTGGTTAGATGAAACAAGGGAAAATAAGCAAAACAAACAGGGTGGTGACACATGGATTTTCCCCCATGGCTCAAGGTTCATCATTTCCCCTCCTTATCCTTAGGAGTCATGCCCCTTCTCAATTTAGTTGTAGTGAACATATCTAGTTGGGTTATTTAATTAAAATGCACATTTACGTGATGTCACAATTTAATATATGCCATATGTCCTGATATACCATCGGTGACCATTCCAATCTGAATCATAACATAACCAAATCAATGGTGGGGATTTTTCCCTTAGCTCCTCACCATGATTATTACAACATATGTATCTTGTATATTTAACATAAACAGGGTCAAAACCGGGGTGTTACATTCCCCTCCCCCTTCAATAGCATTGTTCTCAGTGCTTTACAAAATTTGAACAAAAATGCTACACTGGTACTGCCTCAGTGTTTCGCAGGATTGAACAAAACTGAATGTGCCAACCGCATGGCATCCTCCAGATCCCACGTAGTGTCTTTAGTTCTGTAGTGCTCCCATTGCACCTTTGCCTTCCCTATGGCTCAGTTCCGGATGTGCATTGGCTCAATTTGGAACTATCCCTTGGGTTCCACTTGAATCACATCCCAATTTATCACATGGTTAGGATCATGTACATATTTCTTAAGCAAAGAAACATGAAAAACATTATGAGCTCTAGTACTAGCAGGTAATGCAAGTCTATATGCAACATGCCCTATTCTTTCAAGCACTTCAAATGGGCCACAATATCTAGGTGACAGGTTGGCACAACTTCCAAGCTTCAAGGAACTTTTCTTTGCTTTCACTCTGAGGTAAACATGATCCCGAACACTGAACTCTCTGTTCATCCTACGCTTATTTGCATAGATTTTTTGTCTGTCCTGTGCTGCTTCTAGATTCTATCTGATCTTTACAACCTCTTGCTCCATTTCCTTGAGTAGTTCTAGTCCAAGCACAACTCTATTCACTGGGTTATCCCAAGTCACTAGTGTCCTACACCTTCTTCCATACAAAGATTCATACGAACTCATCCCCAAGGATTCCTGCTGTCCATTGTTGTAAGCAAACTCTACCAAGTGTAAGTAATCTTCCCACTCGGTTGGTTTGTCCATCACATACATGCGAAACATTTCTTCCAGCACTTGATTAACTCTCTCTGTCTTCCCATCTGTCTGGGGATGATATGTAGTGCTAAAGTTTAGCTTTGTACCCAAATCCGCAAACAATACCTTCCAAAAATTGGAAGGGAACTTGACATCTCCGTCAGAGACTATTGCCTTTGGCAATCCATGCAATTTGAAAATATCCTTCATGAATATCTTTCCAATGTCATCTGTCTTGTGCATAGAATTAACTGGTATAAAATGTGTTGTTTTTGTCAACTTGTCTACCAGAACCATGATGGAATCATGTTGTCTCCAAGTCATCGACAATCCTGTAATAAAATCCATGGAAATAACTTCCCATTTCCATTCCAGAACTGGAAAAGGCTGCAACAAACCTGCTGGATGTTGATGCTCAACCTTTACCTGTTGACATTTCATGCATGTTGAAATGTATTCAATCATGTCATTCTTCATCCTTGGCCAAAATTACTACTTTGTAGTTGTAGCAATTGTCTTCTGGTACCCTGGGTGACCTGAACATGGAGCTTGATGGATTTCATCCATAACAACTCTCCTCAAATCTGCTGCATCCGAAATATAAATTCTACCTCTATAAGTAAGAAGTCCATCTTCTTCCAATTTATATCCCTCATACCTCTTCTCAAGGTTTTGCTGCTGCAATTTGTCTTTTAACTGCTCATACAATTCATCTCCAGCAACATGATTAACAATTTGTTGCCTCAAATCTGATTGGCAAATACTAAGAGATGCCACATGCATTTCCTGGACCTTTTTGCTGAGTGCATCAGCTACCTTGTTCTCTTTTCCTTTTATGTGCTTGATTTCAAAATCAAACTCACATAGAAATTCCAGCCATCTCGCTTTCCAAGCATTCAGAGTAGGCTGATCAAACAAATGCTTCAAGCCACAATGGTCTGTCCTGAGCTCAAATATTCTACAAATCAAGTAATGTCTCCACATCTTGAGAGCATGTACTATGGCTACAAGATCTAGATCATGTGTGGCATAGTTCTTCTCATGTTCCTTCAACTTTCTTGACTCATAAGATATCATGTGGTTGTCCTGCATAAGGAATCCCCCAAGCCCTTGTCTGCATGCATCAGTACATACCACAAAATCTTTCTCTGGATATACAACCTTCAATACTAGTGCACTGGTGAGAAGATTCTTCAACCGTTGGAAGCTCTCTTTACACTTCAAAGTCCATTCGAACTTCATCCCCTTCTTTTGCAAAGAAGTGATGGCATGTGCAACTTTGGAAAATCCCTCAATGAATCTCCTATAGTATCTTGCAAATCCCATAAAATATCTTACATCTGTCACATTTCTTGGAGTAGGCCAGTTCATAATGGCTTCGATCTTCTCAAGGTCTACTAATATACCATCCTATAAGATATTGTGACCCAAATACTGAATTCTATCTCTATAGAAGTCATACTTGCTCAGTTTTGCATATTGCTGATGTTCCCTGAGCAATTGCAATGTTAATCTCAAATGCTCTTCATGTTCTTCCTCACTCTTAGAATAAACAAGAATGTCATCAATGAAAAAAAGAACAAACTTTTCCAAATACTTGCTGAAGAAACTGTTCATAAGGCACATAAATGTAGCCGATGCATTTGTAAGACCAAATGGTACCACTACAAACTCATAATGTCCATACCATGTCCTGAAGGCTGTCTTATGAATGTATTCATCCTTTATTCTCACCTGATGGTAACCAGACCTCAAGTCAATCTTGGAAAATACTTTTGCTCCTCTCAGTTGATCAAAGAGGTCATCAATCCTAGGAAAAGGATATTTATTCTTCACAGTAACCCTGTTCAACTATCTGTAATCAATGCATAACATGAGTGTACCATCTTTCTTCTTCACAAACATAACCGGTGCTCCCCAAGGAGACACACTTGGTCGAATATACTTCCTTTCCAACAACTCTTGCAGTTGCATCTTAAATTCTAGCATCTCTGGTGTACTCATCCTGTAGGGTGTCTTGGACACTGGTGCTACTCCTGGCACACGTTTAATGGTGAAATCAATGTCCCTCTTTGGAGGAAGTCCTGGAATCTCATCAGGGAATACATCCTTGAATTCCTGTAACACCTGATAGTCCTCCAACCTAGGATTTTCATCTCTTGTTGGTTCCAGAATATGAGCTGCATACAACTGGCAGCCTTTCCTATAGAACTTCTTCAACTGCATTGTTGAAACTTATCTTACTGAAATTACCTTCAGAATACCTTTCACAACCACTAGGTTTCCTTCTTCATCCATGCATTCAAAAGTCTTGTTATAATAGTCAAGCTTCACTTGGTGAGCTTCTAGAAAATCCATTCCAATGAGAACATCATAGGAACTAAGCTATAGAACATTCAGATCCACACAGGTGATCAATCCATTCATAACCAATGGACATTTTTCTACCACTTCATTGACCTTTCTCTTAGTCCCATTGGCTAGCTGAACTAACCAATATTTTCTATGCTTTACCTTCTTAAAAGCACAAATCTCCACTACCCTAGGAGTGATATAACTATGAGTAGAACTAGGGTCAATCAAAATAGAAACAGATTGTTCAACAATCTTACCTACAACTTCAACCACAATTGACTGGTGATCTGCCTGGTGGTCCTCCAGTGCTACATAAATTCTAGGGACTTCTCTTGCTACTTGACCCGCTATTTCTGCTTCTCGAATGTTATAATATGGCCTTGCACTTTCATTCTCAAGTGGACAATATCTGCACAAGTGGGGTCCTTCACATTTCCAACATTTGAGTGGACCTTTATTCTTATGTGGCTCTTTAGGATTTCCACCTGTCACTCCAACTGGATTACTCACAGCTTGGGATGGCTGCTTCTGCTGATTCCTAAATCTAGAAGGTTTGAAACCTTTCCTTCTTTGGTCAAACTTCTCATTGTTCTTGTTCTTCCATGCCTTATGGTAATCAAGTTTACCTTTTCTTTGCTCATAGCAATATTTAGCCTTTCTTATTGCTTCTTCGAGAGCTCTCGATTCATAGAACTCAATTCTATCTTTGTAAGCGTGAGGACTTAGAACCCGCTGGAACTTTACTTTTTCATCTTTGATGTACCGGACATACCTCAACAATTCCAAGAACTTATTTGCATATTCATCCATGGTATGTTATCGCAATCCCAGCTCATGGAACACCTTAATCTTATCATCATAATACATGTCAGAGAGGTATTTCTGCCTGAAATACTTCTTGAACTGTTTCCATTTCAGTTTCCTTTCACTGATCTTCTTTACTTGCTTGAATTGTTCCCACCAAATGGATGCTCATCCATTCAAATTGAATATGGAAACTCTTGCCTTCATGTTTCCTGAATAATCTAGTACTTGAAAGTACTTCTTTATCCCAATAATCCAAGCTTCAGCTTCTTGTCCCGTCTTTATCTCACCATCAAATGTAGGAGGTTTAGCTTTCCTGAATTCATCTCAAGAGTGATCCCTATGGTGTTTTATTCTTCTCTTTTTATGAGGATATGAACTTGTATCTCCACTGGATTCTTCAGAATCAGATGATCCACTAGAAGTCCTTCTCCTTCTCCTAGTGTTGCCCTTACTTCCTTCTAGTCTTGATGTACATCATCCAGAATCTATCTTTTTCTTCAAGTCTGTCAAACTCTACAACATGGCAGCATTCAATTGATGCTACTCTTCCTGGTATTTAATCAAGCTTCTCATGGTGGCTGCAACCTTGGATGATGTCTCTTGGAATCTCCTTCCATTAGACTCTATGTCACCATTTCCATTCCAGACATTTTCTCCCATGGCAACTCCTGCACTCTCGTAAGAATCCCGAGCATCATACCCATCATGGGTTCTCATGACTGAACCACCTCTTGCTTTACCACACTGTTCTTTCTAGAGTACTACTCTTGGAAGTTGTCTATAACTCTACAATGTGTTAGTAACAAACTGTTAGATGCATATCATTAATATAAATCAAAATTACTTACCTTCCTCTTTTGGAAATTCATAAAACACAATCTTGCTTAAAACACAAAATTTTCCTCTCTTTCTTTTCATCCCTATGACCACTGATAATCTGCTGAAATCTGTTGAAAGAGAGTTGAAAACTACTTGAGAAATCACTAATAAATTCTCTCGAAAACCCCAATTTCCTTAGGCCCAATCGGACCTCTTCCCAGCTATCTTTTAGATACTTCGTTGGTCAAAACACCTAGTTCATCAGTGATCTGCTTTCTTACTTCTCTCGGGCATTTCAGCAATCAAATTGACTAAAATTCTGATCTATATCGGTAAGAAAATCGTCTGTTCATTGGGTTCCCAGTCCCTTGAGCATCCACAACGACAAAACATGATCTTACTATGGTTTCCATGGATGTCTACCGGCTTATCGGGCCTACTATCCATTAGGCGGATAGTGCTTTAGACTGCCACAATGGTGAGCTAAAGATCCTTTGATTCCTTTCGATCAGCAGCCTGATTGTCAAAAAAATTCCGATGACTTTATACTCTTCAAAGTTTTCTTCTAATCAGATCTTCTCCTTACTAATCTCTCGGCGTTTCGGTGGTTGAAACCTCTAACATTCCCTACTATATCGATGGGTCGCTTGTCTATTCCCTTCCACCGTATCGGCCCTGCAGTGGTCTACTCTTTCGAGTTTCATCAGCGATTCATAGGTCTAATTTCGCCCGCCTAGCTGTTGCGTCGATGGTCGGGTGCCCTATGCATCGAACGGTTAGTCCTTTCAGCTTCCGCAACGACGACCCACAATCTTCCTATGTCTTCCGTAGCTCATGACTTTGTCAGTGGTCGGAGTGACTAGTCTTTTGTGCCATCAACACTCGGATGCTCATCGGGTGATCAGTTCTTTATGTGGCTACAATGGTAGGACACGATCTTTCTATGCCTTCCACAGCCATGGGTCTATCAGTGGAATAGTCTACTAATCAGTCGCATGGCGGACATTCGATCAACTGACTTTATCCGATGTAGCTCATTGACAACTGAATCATCTAAGCATCGGTGATGTGATCAACTAACCATCACCGATGGACGATGATTCTACAACTTAGAAACATTTTCCAAAATTTTCTCTTTAGTATTCCTTTCTGCCACTTTGTCAGCTCAACTATCTTCTATTCATCGGCAATCAAGCAACTGTTTGTCACAGCCATAGTTATGAACCCGAAACTATTGTTCACTAAACACCTCGGCATCAGCGACTAGAACAACTAGTGCATCGGTGGAGTAGTTCAATCAACAGCCGCAATTGTGGCTTATCAAATTCAATCCTTCTTCGATCGGAAGCCCAATCAGCTAATGATTTTTTACTGGCGAGCTGAAGCACATCAGCATTGGCAGTCAGAACTTTTCCTCATCGAAAAACTAGTGCTCTAGGCTTCCACAACGGTGGGTGCATGAACCACTAATGTCTTCCGATGGATGATGATTTCGTTACTTAGAGAAATTTTTGAACTTTCTTTACTGCGTTGGTGGTCAAAGGATCTATCTATCAGAAGGATAGTCCTCTAGCTATCTGCAACGATGGGTTTACAATCCCTTGATCCCTTTCAATGGATGACTGAAACACAACCATTGCAGCATCGGTAAATGGAACCTATATTTGTCATAGGATTAGTGCACTAGGATTCCACAACGGTGGTGCTTGAACCATTAATTCCTTCCATTGTTCATTGACAATGAATACTGCTAACATGTTCTGATGGCCGACGATTTTAATACTTAAACAAATTTTCTCAAAACCTTTCGTCATCGGGTGGGCTTCAAACTAACATTTCCACTATGTCAGAGGACAAAAGCACTAAGTTCTCTGATGAGCCGACAAATGATGAATGCAACCTTTCCTCAATTTTCTTCCAATTACCGTCCACCAGGGGGCCTTCCCACTAAGTGCTCCGCTGCATCGGAAGAACTTGTCACTAAGTTTTTTGATGAGCCGACATTCTGGCACTTAGAAAATTTTGTGAATTTTCTTGTCTTCACCCATTTTTCCTAGTTTCTTCTGGGCAGTAGGAAACCTGCCTCTGTTAACTATTTCTCATGGCCCTCTGAGGCCCAAATGCTGCAACATAAGCTCTATCACTGCATATTCACAGCCCATTCAGGCCCATGCTACAACCAGAGCTTTGATACCATAGTGTAACATCCTCAACCCTCCGACCGATGAAGAGGACACTACGATACATCAAATAATCTAGGAATCTAGCCCCATGAACATGAACATACATACATATAATGCTGAAGCATTATACTTAAAAACATAAAACATATTATGAAACATAATCATTCATATACACAACGGAAGCAAAAAATATCAATCAACACTCATGCATATGCAGATCAACATTTAACACGTATATCATCATTCATCAATGGTAAGTATGATTGCAGACACAAGTTAGGTAAGAATACTTATCTTATTAAGAACTTGTTCCGCAACCAGCTACATTATTGCAACATTCCACCCAACTAGAGGCCTGTGTGCTCCTTTATCTCTCAGCAACTCTCCCACCCCTGAGCCGGGCATGATTCCCCAAGGAATAAGGAACTAACAGGCTTACACATAGCCAAGGACACCACCACCACAAGGGTACATAGTTCATCCAAGCCAACATAGTTGGGTTTATCAAGCGAACATCAAATCAGCCAAGCCAATCAAGTTGGGTTTATCAAGCCATTTGGGAGCTGGAAAAGGCTAAATGCTAAGCTAGTGAACTCATTCAAGAGCTACAGACACCAACACCAGAGCCATCCTGGCTTCTAGAACACCCACACACACCCAACACAAGGGCATCAGTCCCTTCTCTGCAACGCATTCCCTCAGACCCTAATCTCCCTTCTAGTGCTATTCAGGGGTTGTGGAGAAGAAAGCCAGCTCCTTATCTCTGTCTGTGTGGTTCTCAACCCACCAGGTTTATCAAGCACCTCAAGCCCTCATTCACCACTCCAATGTAGTTCGAGGACAAAAGCACTGCATCCAAGCAGCCAAACAACTATTCAAGCTTTTATAGGGGAAAAACATAGTTCATCAATCATGGGCAAACAGTAACCCGCAAACCACTATGAAACCATAGCACCCAATCCTCAATGAAATCACTGGAGGAATTGCATAGGCAGAAAATTGGGAAAGAAAAAACTCCCAAACTATGCATGATGGAAAAAAGACACAGCCAGAGCAAAATGTGGAAAACAAACAGAAGAAACCCACAACACAGATCACAATGAAACAAAATATTGTTCCACAGTCTGAACACACCAGCAACGTTGGAAAACAAGGGTCCCTTCTCCATGATGAATCCAATGCACCCTTCACAATCAGTAATGGTGGAATAAACGTAGGTTCTATGCATGATCAAGAGGAAAGAACGTATCCGACTAGCAAAATAGTGTATCAGAGGGAAGGCCAAACCCCCACACAAGAATTTCCATCCTTTTAACTCCCTCCGCTTGAGGAAAACGAACAGTCACCATCAGGATAGTGGACAGACCATCTGCAACCTAGAAGGTGCATCGTGGAGAGAGTGCAAGCGTGAGCATAGTGGTCTTTTTTCCAACAAATAGATGCCCCAACTAATCAACAGAATAATGAAGGTGGTGGTTGGGATGAAACAAGGGAAAATGAGCAAAACAAATAGGGTGGTGACACATGGCTTTCCCCCCATGGCTCATGGTTCATTATTTGCCCTCCTTATCCTTAGGAATCATGCCCCTTCTCAATTTAGTTGCAGGGAACATAGCTGGTTGGGTTATTTAATTAAAATGCACATTTACATGATGTCACAATTTAATATATGTCGTATGTCCCAATAAACCATCGGTGACCATTCCAATCTGAATCATAACATAAACAAATCGATGGTGGGGATTTTTCACTTAGCTCCTCACCATGATTATTACAACATATGTATCATGTATATCTAATGAAAACGGGGTCAAAACCGGGGTGTTACAATATGTGTGTGTGTGTGTGCTTGTTGATCACTATCCTAGGTAAAGAAATTGAAATACAAGTAGGTCACAACCTAAAGACTGTAGGTATGAATAAAGAGACATAGTGATCATCAAGATCCATAAAGGATAACAAATGAGTGCAAATATTGTATGCAAACACTACTCTCTTGTAATTAGAATAACCCATTAAGGTTAATCTGAGGTGATGTTAATGCATATTTAATGTACTAGTAATACTATGTGATCTAAGAAGAAATACTTTAAGAAAATTAAGAGAGTTGACACAGAGATGAGAACTATGTGTATATTGTACCTATTCTTATGATTGATGACTTATACAAGCCTTTGTTATATGTCTTTTCATAGTTGCACCAAGACTATGAGGTACTCTATTTCCCATAATGGGGAGATGTTATAATGTTAAGTAACACAAGTTAACGAGGTGCTCTCTTTTCATACAGATGATTGTTGAGATAGCTTTAGTATTCCAATACTAATGTAGTAGTTTCAATATGTTCGTATTGATGTTGATGAGATGATTGATGAGATAGTTTCAGTATTTGTATACTAGTGATGATGATGTTGTTTCAACATTTTTATGTTCATGATGATGATGTTCCAACATCTCTATGTTGGTAATGCATATGATGATCTATCATTTATTGATGATGTTGCTTTTAGCATGAACATGATAATGATGTTTCCGGTGTTGTTGATGTTATAGTATTTACATAGTGATGTTGCATGTGATGTTTCAATATTTACATACTGATATTATAGATTATGTTTCAATACTTATATATTGATGTTGGAGATGATGTTCCAGTATTCGCAAACTAAGGTGGCAGGAGAAGATTCAATATTCACATATTGATATGACAGAAGATGATTTAGTATTCACATAATGATGTTGTAGAAGACGATCTATTACACACATAAGACGATTTAGTATCCACATATTGATGTTGTAGTAGATGATCTAGCGCACACAAAAAATGATTCAACATCCACATACTAATGTTGTAGAAGATGATCCAGTACACATATAATATGATTCAGTAGCTACATATTGAGGTTGTAGAAGATGATCCACCTGAGATCGATGATGACGATGTATGGTGGTGTTCCAAAACTCCATATGACATATAGAGACTCATTCATCATATGTATAGTTGTGGTAGTGGTTACTACATTGGTTGAATACCTTCCTAGTTATGCGAGAACAAACTTTTGTGGTGATCTATATTTAGCTCTTCCCAAGGAAGAGTAATGGGGTGATCTTTGTAAGAAAGAAATTGAAATACATGTTTTTTATATTTTTATGATTTTATGATTTTATGATTTTTATGTGTGATATCGAGACAGGTTTTCCTACTATGCAGATGTTGGCGCAACAACGCAAGGAGGTTTTCCTACTGTGCAGTGTCCCAAGATTAACCCAACATTAATATTTGTATAACAGGGATTCATTTCATGGTAGTTGTATCTTGTTATGCTTAAATGCATTTCGATTGTGATTTAAATAAGCTTTATTTAAAGGTAGTTGTATATTGTTATGCTTAAATTCATTTTGATTAAGATTTAAATAAGCTTCAGTTAAAGGGTGGTTAAAGAAAAGGGCAGCAATTTGTTTTTTGTTTTTTCATATCAGTTTTTTTTTAGGTTTATTAAATAGTACTTGTTTTATACTTATATTAACTCTAACAATCTGGTATGACATAAAAATTGGAGGATGGAATTAGGAGGATGCCATTGTATATGTCGCATTGGTATATAATATGTTTTGTTTTAAATTTAAAATATGTTTCAAGTTGATTTGAATGAATATTCAATGTTACATGAACATCTTCAATGGTTGCTATATATTTGTTTTTTGGGGAATTTGAAAAATACATGTTTTTAAATTTATACTTTTGTATTTTATCATTACTAGATTTTTTTCGTTACGTATTTTTTCTGTATCGAATCGAATTATGCTACTATAATTATAAGTAGAAAGCTAAAGATTCCTTTGATTTTTCCTTCCATCCATTTACAGATAATGGTGAAGGAAACTCTTATGGCTTCATATATAGAAGTAACCGTTGTTATAGAATTCACAATATTTTTGAAACAATCAGAATCTACATTGTTAAAACTGAAATGAACTATTATTTATTTATTTTATTTATTTGTTTTGTATTCTTGAAAAAGTGAGGAGCGACATTGTTAAAACTACAATGCATGTGGCTTTTTTTCTATTATTTTAATATTTCCTAAATGCTGAAACAAAGTGACATTGTTAAAACTGGAATAAAATGTGGACTTCTTTATGTTTTTAGAAATTAAAAAATTACAGTTGGAATTCTTTTGTACAATTTCATTTATGTAATGATGATGAATCTTAAAAGATGTGAGATAGATATTAAACACTCTGAATTATGCATATTACATACTTACATGCTAAGAATGTTGGATTTTTGTCTATTTTCTGAATATCAGTCCATACTTGTATTTTTCCATGTTGTGTTAATCCCTTATTGATGACACATTACACCACATAGTGTGGCACATTACCCCCTATATTGTGGTTCATTACATATTATGTATGTAGGATTCGGTCTAATAGTGGGTTTATTAGTTTTTATTGTACGACATTATCTCCTTTAGAGCATAATATCATCTTGTATTGTATTGTACATTGTGTAAGGAGGATCCTCCCTAGAAGAGGATAGATATTTATCTTTGTTACTCATATTTTATGTGTGGATTACTGTCTTATTTTCTATTTCTTCTTTTGTTATGCTATATCCGGTATTTTGTTGCATAACATTTGGTATCACAACTCTTTCCTCGGGACTAGATTCTACAAAATGAGTCATTGTGGAACTTTCGCTACAACTTTGTTTATGCAAGGAATCAGAGATCAAGGTTACAAATCCACTTCCAAAACATTCTAGAATATCTCCAATACAAATTTGAGATCTTCATCCATTACAATTTTAGAGATAATTGTGGAGGAAGAGAGGGAATTTTACTAGTCGTACAGCTAGTCTAAAACAAGTGCTTTTGGGAAAAAGGTCATATCTAAGGAATATGAAATCCAAACAGAGTGAGACCAATTGATTATGAAATAATATGGACGAGGGTATCTGTGGTAGAAGTTTTAGATACATAAACAAAACATTGGACAAGTGGAATACAATACAAGTTCTCTCTTCCAGATAGGACAAAAATAATAGGTTTTGGTATATTTGCAATAATGTTTTTTTGGCTCATACAAATTAGGTCATACCCATGACATTGGAAAGAGGACAGATTAAGGTACTATAGGACGAAGTTTCAGCCTCAAAGGAGTTGTAATTCAAATTTTACTTTAGTTACAAGTCGGCCCTAAAACAACCTCCCAATCAGTGATTGAAAAAAGTACACCATTTTGCATTTGAATAGATTTTACTAGAAGGATATATTTTTGGTAAACCATAGGGTGTGATATTGCTAAAAATCCAACCACAAGGAAGTGGAAAGAATCACACTCCACTCAAACCCCATGAGGGTTCATCCCCAACCTACGAGGAAATGAAAGACATTTCTTTTAGACTGTCCAAGTTGGAAGATATGATTAAAGAAAATGTGAAAATTGATGACTTTGCTAAATTAGAAAAGAATATGGCTACTAAAGAGGATCTCAAACGGATGGATAGTAAACAAGATCTCAAAGGGATGGCTAGTAAACAAGATCTCCAAGACTTGAATGAGTTTATCAAGGATATCAAACATAACTTTGTTTCTTAAAAATATACTCAAGGAGAGGATGAGGAACATGATTTCTTATCCCAGTCACATCTACCGAAAATTGAAAAATAATTGGAGAGTAGGAATTTGGAGTTCTCAAAAGTTGACGATTCACTACAACATAATAGGTTCAATTAAAGTCCAAGAAACTACATTATCCCCAAAATTGACATGCGAAATTTTGATAGAAAGGATCCAATCACGTGGATTTTTTAGATGGAGCAATTCTTTGATCTACACCAAGTTCCCACTATGCAAAAGGTAACTATTGCATCCTTGTATTTAAAACCTGATCAATTTGTATGGTACTAATGGCTTTGTGACCATAAAAAGGTGTATATTATCTCTTGGTCTATATTCACCAAATAATTGATTGCACATTATGGGGATATAAATAGCAACACCTTCTTCACTCAATTGGTAAATATCAAGAAACAAGGGTCAGTTACAGATCACATCAAGCAATTTCAGTAGATAAGTCTCAAAGTGAAGAATATCTCTGAAGATAATTTGTTAGATTTCTTTATTGGAACCTTGAAAGATAACATTCAACATGAGGTGCGTCTCTTTGAACCATCATCGCTAGAGAAGGCTTTCATGATGGCAAGGAAGGTTGAAAATAAAAATATGGTAATGAATACTAGAAAGGCCTTCTCCAACACATATAGAGAAAATAATGTTCATTTTTCTAAGATACCACAAAAGTTGACACCATAACAACTATATCAAAAGAATAGCAAAAGGATTATTCTTTAATTGTGACAACAAGTATAGTAAGGGACACAAGTGCAATGAGACAAAATTATTCTACATAGATTGTGAAGAGGAAGAAACAAAAGAAGAGGAAGCATCTCAAGAAGAGGTGACTTCCGAATAAATAGAATAGGATACTTCAGAAGAAATTACTCGCACCATATCTTGTCATGCATTGGATAGAATTAGCACTACTCAAACTCTCAAGATAGAAGGATACGTCAAAAATAAGAAGGTAACAGTGTTGATTGATTTTGGTAGTACTCATAATTTCATTCACTGTAAACTAGCTAAATTTCTTAATTGCTTTGTTTATCCAGCACCAGAATTTCAAGTAATGATTGCAGATGGAGGAACTATAAATTGCTCAGGGAAATGTTATCCAATGATTGAATAGTCCAATGATTGCTATCCCAATGGGTAATGAGGTGTAGACCTTTCATTGGTGGAAACGTTCTCTTTTTTTATTTATATTTACTTTGCATCTCTGTTAGATATGAGAAGAATTTGAAAAAGGTTGTACATACATTTGAAAAACACAAGAAGAAAATTGTTTGGGTAAACAGGGTACTCCCAAAAGACCAAACACCTTGAGCAACTACTTCACACAAATAGATCACAGATCAATACACCGATGTTTGTCATGTGGTTAAAGCCCTCGAGAGGGAAACATTCCACACCCCCAGCCAAATAGCTACTTCAAGCAATTTATTATGCAAAAGAAAGAAAGTTACATGAGATTCTCATAATCGATCAACTAGCCAAGGACCCTCTATGCTCTTTAAATAGAGATCATAGACCAATCGAGTGCTAAGCCACAGGTCAATGGTAGGTATGATCTAATATAATCTAAACCATCGGATCACTTTATTTCTAGAACATATCGTGACCATCGTATTAGAATATTTACAAATGAATACTAATGCATACTAAAGAAACACACTTTTACCTAACAGATATATTACACAAGTTGATCTTAACTAACTCGTAAGTGTCTAAATATCCTAACATCCCTCCTTAAGAACAACTTGGGATAGGATTGAAAGATTTACAAAAGTGACACTATTAGGAGAAGGAGGGAGGCATTGGAGCCTATCCCCCCTTAGGGACACATTCCTGAACTCCTAACATAGACCAAAGTTTAGAAAACTTCACTTATGTAAGAGAATTGGTGAAGATGTCTGCAACTTGATCATCTGTAGGGAAATAGAGAACTTCAATAATACTATCATGAAAAATATTTCTGATGAAGTGCATGTGTAGCTCAATGTGTTTCATGCGCTGATGTAGAAATGGATATTTGTCCAGCTTGATGGCACTTTGATTGCCGCACCAAAGTGGAGTAGGCTGCTTCTGCTCGAATCCAAACTGTGAAAGGATCTATCAAAGCCATAAAGCTTCTGGACTGGTATTAACTATGGCTTGATATTCTCCTTCTGCTGAAGAAAGAGCAAGAGCTTGTTGTTTCTTACAAGCCCAAGTGACAGGTCCAGATCCCAGACTGAAAACATAACCTGTAGTAGACTTTCGATCATCAGGATCGTTGGCCTAATCTGAATTAGTGAAACCAACCAACAAAGGTTTCCCCCCTATACTGTAATGAATCCCAAACTGAATTGTACCTCGAATATATCGAAGTATTCTTTTTGCTGCTTTCCAGTGAATTTCATGAGGAGTTTACATATAACGAGCAACATGACCAATGACAAAGGAAAGGTCAAGATGGGAATGAGTCAAGTATAAAATACTACCAACAAGCTGACGATACAAGGTGGCATCTACTTTAGGGGAAGTACAAGTGGCAAAAATTTTGACTCCAGACTGGAAGGGAGAAGGGGCTGGTTTACAATATTCCATGTGGAAGCGACGAAGAAGGTCACAAGCATACTTAGACTCAGAAAGAAAGATTCCTTCTTTGGTTTGCAAGACTTGGAGACCAAGAAAATAATGCAAATGTCCTAAGTCTGACATTTCAAAATTTTTCTTAAGACTGGATTTCACATGGGTTATAAGTTTATGGTCACTACCAATAAGGATAAGATCATCAAAATAAAGAACAAGTATGATGAGATGGTCTCCTACTTTCTTGGTATAGACATTGGGGTTAGAATGGCATCTAGAAAAACCAGTGTCAAGGAGAAACTTATCCATTTTGGCATACCAAGATCTAGGAGCTTGCTTAAGGCCATATAATTATTTCTTAAGGAGACAGACTGTTAGAATAATCAACCCATAGTTAGCTACCTTAGACATTAATTAATCCATTTTTGTCTTATTTGCCTATTTTCCATATTCCAACTTATGCAAGTTGTCATCTACACATCCATAGTGGTCAAAATTGCTAATTTTGAGTCATGGAGCGCTTGGGAAACCTATTGGAATCAAATCTACTTTATTCCTGGCCTCCC
>LPNX010601790.1:225555-314374 GCA_001517045.1 Pseudotsuga menziesii | reverse complement strand
TCCTAGACAGTTTTGGAAACTGCTTTATGCACCTATGGGGGATTTGCTTAGATTTAGTAAGCCTGCTTTTGACTATATTCGAATGGCATCTTCATGAATTCAAATCCATCATGTAATTATTTATTGTGGCAGCCTATGAATTCACAGGGTTGGCTATTGTACAATTATTCAATACAGTTTAGTGTTCAGCTCCATATTCAGTCTCTTTTGTGAGTGATTTTGCATGTGTAATTGGAAATTGATGTGAGTGTAATTGTTCTAACACTGGGTTCAATTTCCACATGGTATCAAAGCATTTTTATATCAATTTCTCTCCTTCCAATTTGTTTTGTAGGTTCAACATCATTGACTGGAAGCATTCTGCTGACTGACGGGACAATTTCTGAGCTATGGATCAATCTCAGAAGATCATCTTGACTCGATTTAATTTCTTTGAATGGAAAGCAGAGATGGAGATACTGTTGAGAGTGAAAGGCCTCTACAGAGTGACTATGGAAGTAGAAGCATATCCCAATGTAGCCGCAGAGAAGATAAAATGGCACAACAGGAGGGATGAGGCATATGGTCTCCTGTGTCTGAGCATATCCAAAGACCTCCTTTTTGATCTTGATGGATTGACATCACCGAATGAAGTATGGGAGAAGCTTGTTCATCTTTTTGGAAATACAAATGAGATGAGGGGACATCAAATTGAAAGTGAATTGATCTCCCTGAGTCCCAATAGCTTTGAATCCCTGCAACTCTATTTTTCCAAGTTCAAAGCACTTGTTTTGCAGCTAAAACAATGTGGGATAAAAAAGAAGGATGATCAGCTGGTCTTGGCCATACTCTCAAAGCTTGGCCCTGACTATTCAGTGTTTGTTTCGACCTTCTATGCCACAAAGTTGACAGCTCGATCCTGGAATATGCCTAGCCTTGCAGATTTCATGGAATCTCTCACACAAGAACAAGATAAATTGGTGATGATGGGCACCATCAAACCATCCAAAGACCAAGCTTTGGTTGTTTGATATTCCAGGGTGGATTCAAAAATCAAGAAGAAAGCTAAAAAGCCATTTGAGAAAAAGAGAGACAAGAACAAGTCTCTGGAGGAGCCTCAAGGTTCCAAGAATAACTACCAGAAGAAGAAGAACAAAGGAGAAATGAGCAAGTGCGCATACTGTAGTAAGGGAAATCATTCTGAGAGCTCCTGCATGAAGAAGCAAATATACATGCTGACCCAACTCCTAGAGAAGAATGGCATCTCCCTTCCAGACAGCTCAAAGAAGAGGGAAGGAGGATCAAGTTCAGAAGACAGAGAGAGAGTTCATGCATTGGTTGCTGGCACATCAAGCTCACCTAGTTTCATCATTGATTATGGAGATTCAAGACATATGGTTTCGAACAAGGAGGAATTCACCTCACTTAACATGTCTAAAGGTCCACCAATAGTACTAGGACATGACTCTCTCACTGAAAGTTTGGGCAAAGGGAGGATTGATCTTGACCATGGTAAGTTCAGCAATGTGTTGTATGTTCTAGGTCTTGCCTCTAACCTCTTATCAGTGTATCAGATGACCCACACAGGGTCTCCAAAGAAGGTCATATTCTCCCCCGATGAAGTTGAGATCACATAGATCTCAAGTGGTAAATTCATTGCAAAAGGAGTTGCAAATCATACTTTGAAGGTATACATGTTCTTACACTTCCTACCCTACTCAAACCCCTCTGCTCTTCTGATTCATGCTAATGAGGCAAGCAAGCTTTGGCATGAAATATTTGGTCACCTAAATTACAAGCATCTTTCTGATCTTAGTGAAAAAGAAATGGTCATAGGGTTACCCAAGATAAAATTTTCCAAAGGAGTCTGTCAATGTAAGTGAATAGATAGTTGAACATGCTAAGTGAAGAGATAGTTGAACATGATAATTATGATATGTCTGATAGTGATGATTTTATTGCAGATCCTAACATCCCTACAAGGCCAAAATGGCCAGCCAAGACCATTCATGCAGCTAGAGAACTAGCTGGAAATCCTAATGACCCTAGGAGGACTAGATCTCAATTTGAGAGTGCTCTATGCATGAAAGATCCTATGTTTGCTGAGAAATGCTATCAAATGGTTGAATCAGATCCATAGACATATGAATATGCAGCAGAAGATCCAATATGGTAAGTATCCATGAAGGAAGAGTTCAGATCACTCTAGAAGAGCAACACTTGGGAGCTGGTTGATCTTCCCCGAGGGAGGAAGCTAGTTTAGTGTAAGTGGGTGTACAAGACCAAATTTGCTGCTAATGGTTCACCTCTAAAGTAAAAGGCCATATTGGTAGCCAAGGGCTACTCACAGGTTCATGGCATAGACTACAATGAGACCTTTGCACTAGTGGCAAAGATGGACTCCATCAGGCTAGCCTTAGCCATTGCAGCTTCAAAGCAATGGGAACTACATCACATGGATGTGAAGTGTGCTTTCCTGAATGGAGATCTCACTGAAGAGATATACATGCAGCAGCCTCAATTATTTTCTACTAACCCATCTCTTGTGTGCAGGCTAAAGAAGTCATTGTATGGGCTTAAGCAAGCCCCCAGGGCTTGGTATGCCAAGATTGATAGCTTTATTCTAGCACTGAATTTTGTTCGATGCAAATCAGATCCAAATGTCTATTTGAAGATAATTAATGGTTCATTAATGATCATTGTTTTATATGTTGATGACCTTCTCATTACAGGAAGCTCAAAGGATGAAATTGCTTCCTTGAAGGGTGCAATGAACCAAGCCTTCTCCATGACAGATTTGGGGCTATTGAGCCAATTCTTGGGGATTGAGATTGCTCAAACCAAAGCTGGAATCAAGGTGCACCAGTCTAAGTATGCCTTGGATTTGTTGAACAAATTCAGAATGAAGGATTGCAAGCCAAGCAAGACTCCTTTCCTTTCAGGAGTGAAGCTTGAAGAAGCTGATTCTTCACCTATGGTAAACAAAACACTGTATAGGAAATTGATTGGATGTTTGTTGTATCTTACACATACTAGACATGATCTTTCTTATGCAGTAAGTGTGGCTTCTATATACATGGATCAGCCTCATGAGATCCATTGGAAAGCAGCCAAAAGGATCCTTAACTTTGTTCAGGGAACAAGGACACATGGGATCTTCTATAAAGCAAAATATGATCTTAATTTGATTGGATTTATTGACAGTGATTGGGAAGGTGACAGCACAGATCTAAATTCAACATCAGGATATGTGTCCATGCTTGCAGAAGGGACAATTAGCTGGTCAAGCAAGAAACAGAGTGCCATTGCACTCTCATCTATAGAAGCAAAGTACAGAGGAGTTGTAAATGCAACAACTCAATGTTTATGGTTGCAGGGGTTACTTGGACAGTGTGGCTTCGAATCATAATACTCAACTACTATCTACTATGATAATAATAGTACCATTTGAATCTGCAATGATCCAGTTCAGAAACAGAGAACCAAACACATTGAGATCCATATGCACTACATCAGACAACTTGTGCATGATGGCACCATTCACCTACTCTTCTGTTCATCTTCAGAACAAGTAGCTGATATCTTCACCAAATAATTTTGTGAGAAGACATTCAGCAATATCAAATCACTATTGGGGATTTCTGATCATGCTGTGAAGCATGAGTGATGACAAGATTTCCAAATTTTGTTTTACAGTCCATGTTTAAGGGAGGATTTTCACACTGGGTTTTTGCCTCTTTCCTTGGTTAAATGGACATGCAGTATGTAAAGGGTGACTAAGCCTTGTTGCTAGGCCGTATAATTTTCTGATATATTACTCATAAGTTAGGCTTAAGGGGTGGTTTTAGAATAATCAACCCATAGTTAGCTACCTTAGACATTAATTAATCCATTTTTGTCTTATTTGCCTAGTTTCCATATTCCACCTTATGCAAGTTGTCATCTACACATCCATAGCAGTCAAAATTGCTAATTTTGAGTCATGGAGCACTTGGGAAACCTCCTGGAATCAAATCTGCTTTATTCTTGGCCTCCCTAGTGCATGTCTGCTTGCTTTTTCAGTGTTTTAAGGCAATTGGGAAAGTTTGACTAGGTGAAGTTAACTTGTTTTTTGTCCTCCACATCCTCCACTCTTTTCTCCTATGAAAAGCATGTATGAGTTGTCCTTCCATTCATTATTATCTTGCCTAATTTATTTTTCCAATTCGTGAGCTCCTAGACAGTTTTGGAAACTGCTTTATGCACCTATGGGGGGTTTGCTTAGATTTAGTAAGCCTGCTTTTGACTAGATTCGAATGGAATCTTCATGCATTCGAATCCCTCATGTAATTATTTATTGTGGAATCCTATGACTTCATAGGGTTGGCTATTGTACAATTATTCAATACAGTTTAGTGTTCAGCTCCATATTCAGTCTCTTTTGTGAGTAATTTTGCATGTGTAATTGGCAATTGATGTGAGTGTAATTGTTCTAATACTGGGTTCAATTTCCACACAGACAAGGCTAGATTTATCCTAAACATATCTAGGAGGTTGTTCCATGTAAATTTCCTCCTGTAAATCACCATGTAAAAAGGCAGACTTGACATCTATTTGATGGACTTCCCAGTTATGTAAGGCTGCAAGGGAAAGAACAAGGCAGATGGAATTCATTTTTGCGATAGGAGCAAAGGTTTCATTGTAGTCAATCCCTTCAACTTGAGAAAAACCTTCGGAAACTAACATTGCCTTAAGTCTTTCAACACTTCCATCTGATGCATACTTAGTTCTGTAGACCCATTTATATCTAACGAGTTTTCTTCCTTTTGGAAGAGGAACAAGATCCCAAGTATCGTTCACCATTAAGGAACGATATTATTCATCCTTAGCTGCATCCCAATCTGGATTTCTTGAAGCTTTTGCAACAGTTTCTGGATCATGATTCTCGAAAACTTGAGCCAAAAGAGAAGAGGCTCACTGAAACTGAGAACGTGTTCGATGTTGATCTCTAGGATTACCAGCAAGATCACCAGCTACTTCACATGTTGAACGGACCCATCGAAGAAGCATTGGTGCTGGTGCAATTGGAGAAACATGAGCAGGCGGAGGTGGATTTTCATCCTCACTGTCATCATTAGAAACTGGAGTTGGAAACCTATCAAGGAAATTGGAAGAAGAAGAAGAAGGCACAGTCATCGAATCAGGCTCGCAGGCCAAAGATTTCACACGCGCCAAGTTAGGCTCGCGGGCCCAGATATTTTCATCAAATTTAACATCTCTTCTAATGATTATATCATGAGAATGTGGTTGGATAAGTATATAACCTTTTACATATTTTGAATATACAACAAATATGCACTTTTCACTTTTACGCTGCAATGCTTTCCGTTTTTCATCCGGAATGTGAGCCCATGCTTCACAACCAAACACACGAAAGTGACTTACATCTGGTTTAATTTTACTCCATGCTTGTTCTGGTGTTATACCTTGTAAAACTTTAGTGGGTGTGCAATTAACTATGTAATTTGCACAATTTATGGCCTCAGCCCAATATTGAAGACTTAGTCCCTTAGATTGGATCATACAATTAGCCATTTCTTTTAAAGTGTGGTTCTTTTGTTCAGCTACACCATTTTGTTGTGGTGTATATGGAATAGTGTGTTGTTGTTGGATTCTTTGTTCAGTGCAGAAAGTAGTGAACTTGTTGTTAACATGGTCTCCTCTATTGTCAGATCTAAACTTAATAATTGGATGACCAGATTGTTTTTTAACAAGGGCCTTATAGGCCAAGAACATGTTAAATACTTCACTCTTAAGTTTTAGGAATTAAACCCAAGTGCGTCTGGAGTGGTCATCAATGAAAGTTAAGAAATATTTGAAGCCAGAAAAGGAAGCAGATGGAAGAGGACCACACAAGTCACTATGCAAAAGCTCCAAGGGAACTGAGGTGTGCCAAGAGGCACGTTTGTCTGGAATAAACACCATCCTTGCAAGATACCATCGGAAGATCAGTCACCATATTTTCTTTACATAGTTGTTGCAATGAGCGATAATTTAAGTGACCAAATCACTCATGCCAAAGTTTACTCAATTTATCACTATGAGCAACAAAAAATGAAGGAAAATGTGATGACCCAAAGTTGTTAAATTTTTACAACCTGGTAATATCATCAACAGTTCCAGTAGCAAGGACATTTTGAGGATTTTTAAAATCCTTGATTACAACTTGGTGAGGTGTAAACGTCACATTTTTATCTTCACCCGAATGAGTAATTTGATAGACTCATAACAAATTGCAGGAATTTTTTGGAACACATAGTACATCACTGAAATGACCATTTTCTACTGGAACTGTTCTAGATCCTACAACACTTAGAGATCTATCATCACCCACAAATATTTGTTTGGTGTTACATTCATGCATAGTAGAAAACATGGCTTGATCCTTAGCCATATGATAAGATGCTCCAGAATGAATGAGCCATTCATTTGAAGTAGAAGAAGAAAATGCACTATAAGTGTAACCAAAAGCACAAAGTGCATTTCCATTAGAGTTAGATTCTAAAGATGAATCTAGGCTGATGTGGTGCTTCTTCATTGCTACTTCCAAGGTTGTCATCTTCTTGAAACACTTAGATTCATCATGATTATCTTTCCCACAAAAATTGCAATGACGCTCAGTCTTGTTTTCTTTTGGCTTGGATCCTTTTTCATTGTTTAAAGAAGGAGCTGACTGAGAGGGTTTGAGACCCTTGTTGTTTGGCTTATTATTGCGAAAATTATGTTTCTTGGAAGGCTTGGACTTTTCTTTCTATTGGGACAATAAGGCTTTCCCAGATGTATGTGTATTGTTAATTATTCCAAGATGAATGAGCTTATCTTGCTCTCTAATTAAGGAATAACAAAAGGATTCAAGACTAGGCTCTTGATAGCTAGATATAGTCAAGGATTCTTTCATGGAGTAGAATGTAGATACAAATATAGAATATGCAGGTCCATGTTTGGAAAGAATATGATAAATATATTGTTTGTTTTCTTTCTTAATCTTGCATTTTGCACATAAGAGTATACGAATTTTATACTTAGATAAATAGTATTGAATGCGTGAAAAATCATTTGGATTCAAGGAAATCAACTCATTCTTGAGTTGATGACCCCAAATTTCATTGTGTTTACCAAACACAGATTCCAACTTTTCCCAAGCTATATCAGGTTCATCAATTCCAGATATGTGGAATCACAAATCAATAGAGATTGACATTCCAAACAATCCTCGAGCTTCATCACATCTATTTTCCCATTTAATTTTCTTATCATCATCAGTGGGTTTTATTTCTTTCCCTAAGGTTATCCTAAAAAGTCTCCTACTTCGCTAAACATCCTCCATACAAGATTTCCATGAGAAATAGTTAGAACTTGTAAGTATAATTTCACAAGGGGCGGCCATACTATAAAATAATGGCTGAAAGAATAGAAACTAATTGTCTGGATGCAAAGAACTCGGAAAAATATGCAGTTAAAAAAAAAAACGGCACTGAAAACTGATTCTGGATGATGAAGTTATGCTTGACCAAAGAATATGTTGAAGATGTCTCCAATAGTGACGTGGTAGATATTAATTGGACCAACTAAAAAAAAGAACCCCCTCTTCCCAAGATCAACCTTTGACAATCACTTTACAATAAAGTTGCTTTTAAGTGAATCACTTTTGTAGAATAAGTGAATCACTTTTACAATAATGTTACTTTTAAATAGTGCGGTAATAAATTAAAAGACTTAAGTGACTCACTTTTTTTTATTTTAATTTATTTATGTGAGATGCACTTTTACAATAAAGTAACTTGAAAATAGAAATTGCATGCACTAAAAGGTAGCTTAATAAGACTTGAACTCAAGACTTATTAAGGAATAAAGCAACTTTGGACCAAGTGAGCTAAGTTTAAAAGGTATGTAAATGAATGGAAAGATGAACGGGTTTTTTTTTTTTTTTACTCTTCTCTCTGGTTCTCCGTGCTTGCCTTTTTTCCTGCAAATCACAAAAAAAGAACAAAAAAAACTTTTTCCACACAATGGGGTTATATCTTGGTTAGCTTACCCGTAAAGTCTATGTTTTCAAGTTTTCTTGTTGTTTCTGATTTTCCATGATCGCACAACGTGCATGGCAAAGAACATACAACGCTAAGAAGACAAGAAAAAAAAAATTCCCTTACTGTTTATGATTCGCAGCAATCGCGCAAGGTTCGCGACAAAGAGCATACACAGTCAGGGAAGGCAATAGCTCGAGACCAAAATAGTAGAGATCTAATAATAAAACGGATAAAATATGAGAGATTTAAAAAAAATAAAACAAATCTGTCACTATAAAATTATACCTTCAAATTTGCCAAAATGGATGTTTCTGGAACAAACGAAAATAGTTTTCGATGAAACAAAAACTATTTCCCAATGAAAACGGTGCTCCAAATGCAATGGAATCACTCCCACAAGACACAAATGCACAAAAAATATAAAAAACCAGAAACCCTTTCAAAGTTTCAGCAACACCAGTTCCAGATCTTGATCAAAACCAAAAGCGAATCTTCATAACGCTCTGATACCATGTTCAGGTACACAGGGTACTCCCAAAAGACCAAACACCTTGAGAAACCACTTCACAAAAATAGATCACAAATCAACACACTGATGTTTGTCACGTGGTTAAAACCCTCGAGAGAGAAACAGTCCACGGCCCCAGCCAAATAGCTACTTGGAGCAATTTATTATGCAAAAGAAAGAAAGTTACATGAGCTTCTCATAATCGATCAACTAGCCAAGGACCCTCTATTCTCTTTCAATATAGATCATAGACAAATCGGGTGTTAATCCACGGATCAATGGTAGGTATGATCTAAGAGAAGTTGAACTGTTGGATCACTCTATGTCTAGAAAATATCATGACCGTTGGATTAGAATATTTACAAATGCATACTAATGCATACTAAAGAAACACACTTTTACCTAACGGATACATTACACTTTTACCTAAATGTAAGTCTAGAATCAATCTCAGCATCATCCTTCATCAAGGCATCACACCTCCCCTTTAGTGACAACTAGAAGTATCATGGAAATGCAATTAGAGTATTTCACATCCTCATCAACATGAGATGTAGTTAGAGTATCTATAATTGATGTTGTACGTGTTCAACAGTTTCTTTGGTTTGAATTCATATTTTTAAGGGTCCTTGAGGGTGAGATTTTTTTGTTGAGGGCCCACCATTTGTAAAACTAAATAGTTGAACATCTTAGCTACCCTTTCAACCAGTTATGGAAGGAGAAATGGTTTTGTAATTACGGAAAATGTGTAATCTAACATCCCGACATCCTCATTTTCTATTGTCATGTGAATACAAACATTATTTTGTTGTTGTTGAAAAAGATGAGTTTTTCCTTCCTCGCTTGTGGTGGTTGCTATTATCTCCTATACAACTGAGTATTATGTCATAGTATTCATCCCAACTGTACTCTGTCAAGGAATGTTTTCTTAAAGTACTTGTGAAAAATCCTTTGAATTTTTTTAGCAATGCAAAAATGTATTTTTCTTCCAAACTTCGCTATCGCCAATTTCTACTACTGCTCAATGAAAGCAGCCACACTTGATTTTTGATGTACTGTTGGTATTGTTTTGAAAGTAGTCACACTCGACATCTCATCTATCATTTTTGTTTCCCTTTTGACAATGTTCAAGTTAATGAAATGAATGTAAGTACACAATTTAATTAGATTTTGGATTTCATTAATAAATATTGGTTTTCCATTGTATTTTTGAATTCTTGAAATGTATTTTTTTTCCATTGTATTTTTTAACTCATTGATTTGTAATTACTACTGTTGTTATTGATTGTCCTTGGATGCTTCAACTTTTACACAGGGACCTCTAGGAGTGTTAAGCTGAAAGAAATGACCTTCCTTATACGATGATGATAAAACTTAGAATTATTGTACAGAACACATATGGACTATACCTTGAGAGAGAAGATAAAAAAATTTCCCTTTGTCTTGTGGGTAAAATGGTTGTTTCCCCACCTTCATTGTACACATTGATCTTGTGGGTATTTTCTTGTGGGTATTGTGTGTGAGTCTTGTGGGTCCTGTTTATCAAACAGGATTTCTTATCCCTTGGCTTTAGGCATGTCTATAGAGAGCACAATATGAGTGCAGACAGCTTATCCAAGGAAGCACTTGATATGAAGGTCGGTCTTCTCTCCTTATCAGAACTCTGGGAAGGAGAAATTATTGAGGAAGGCTTGATACAACTCTTTTAAGAGTTTTTTTTCAGTATTTGTGGCATACTCATGTTTTTCCCTTTTTGAGTATGGGACTCTTTATCCTGTCCTCTTGTATTAGCTAGGGATATATTCTTTTTTGATTCCCATGGGGTGTGTTTCTTCCACCCAAGAGGCCTCCTAGATAAGCTGCCTGGGCTCATTCTGTTCTCCCTATGGTAATTCTTTTTCTGTTTTTCTTTGAGTTTTTGAGTTTTGTGGGTGGAGAGCTGTTGGGTTGAGAGTTGGGTTGACAACTACTGCAAATGCAAATAGATTTTTTTGTTTTTTTATATATTTTTTGAGGTTAACAGTATTGATATGTGAACTTGTGGATTGTATTTGTCTCACTCTACCCTAAATGGGTCATAGCATCAACTGAATGGATATTTAGTTTTGACATTGAGGAATCATGCACATTGTTTCCCATAAGGTCTTCACTTAATTTTTTATGAGGGTTTATGGGTTGGTTTCTGAGTTTTCTGGCAAGTCTAATGTATGATGTTGTATTTTTCTTAGTTGTAAAACGAATTATGGGAAATCCATCCAACCTGTGTATAATGAAAGGAAATGAACAACCCATGTACCTCATTTCTTGACAGTTTTGGGCCCTATAACAACAAGTTACAACAATAATTAAGCCAATATGGGTATTGTTTTGAACATTATTGGGTGTGTTTCACCTTATAGCATCCTTGGCATTCAATGTGGGCCATTTTTGTGGATGTGAGGAAATTATGGGCACAAGTTAGGACTATCCATGATGTTTTCCTAGAGAAGACAATGACAATATCTGAGGTATGGAAAAGCTAAGAGAAGAAATCGTGGTTGCGCTGAGTGGAGTTTGGACCTTAATCTCCAAGCCATGAGGCAATACGTGTAGCTCTTAAAAATTTAGTCCAGTTATGTGCAGTTGTTTGTGGCCAAAAAGGCCTAAAAAAATTAACTAAATCTGGTTTGAATCTCATCAAGCTGGGTGTAGAACCTCGATTAGGGATTTTGAGTTTTGTGGGTGGAGATTTGTTGGGTTGACAGCTGCTGCAAATGTAAATAGATTTTTTTTTTTTTTATATATGTTTTGAGGTTGAGAGTATTGATCTGTTACCTTGTGGTCTATATTTGTCTCACTCTGCCCTACAACTACCTATCTATCTCTCTCTTAGGTATGTCCATTGTTTCGTTAGTAACTTGTCTCCTAAGAGACAAAGTGTGATCGTATTATAAATATGAGTATAGAAATTAAGGAAGGTCTAAACCACATTGTTTTCTTCTATTTGTCCATTTATAATATTTTTGCATATGCTTGACTAATTATGTTCATACATATCCTAGGTAACTGTAATTCATGGATGTACATAATGTTGATATGTAGTAATCCTGGCTTGGTTTGGAGCAAAATGGGTCATAGCATCAACTGAATGGATATTTAGTTTTGACATTGAGGAATCATGCAAAAAAGAGTAAACAGAGCTCTATAATTGAATCACATGTCTTCAATCAGATCGACTTGGAGAAGGCTCAATTGGGTCTTGGGCACAGCTACAGCATAGCCAACATGAAATTCAATGTCAATAGAGTGGATAACATGGTTATACAAGCTATTAGTCTTCTCGATACCTTGGACAAGGACATCAACACATTCTGCATGAGATTAAGGTATTGCAAGTGTAAACTTAGTATTGTTTTTACATTTTTTTGGGTTTTATATGAAACAAAATTTAAGATAGTTCAGTAAGGTTCAATTCTAACAGCTGTCAAGTTGAGGCCAATTTCCCATAAGTGTCTTTTAATTATTTAGTTAGGACTCATGAATCATATGTATACTAAAAGGTAAAAGGATTTGTTTATTAACTTAGATTTGAATGCTTATCATCCCAAGGGATTGTTTATAGCTAGTATTATCTCATTAACAATTGAAATAAGTATATTTAGTTGAAAAGGAAAACTGCAATTATTTTGGTAAATGAAAAAAAATTAATTAAAGTGCATATTTAAAATATAAGATTCAAACAGAGAACAAATGCGATGGTAGTTATAAATTGAACCAGTGCTATGTCACAAATTTGGTTACCAATCATGAACTAGTTCTAATTACCTTTACAACTAATACCTGATGGGTTAGTTTGTGGGGTATCTTTCATCAAATGATAAATATTTGATTACCAATATGCTTTTCTATTTCCATTGATTCACATGGATAGACATATAAAGTAAGGTTCATTTGCATCTCTCCAATGCTTGCCTCACCATCCTTTTTATCTTCATGTAATGGCAACCTCTTAAACATTCAGGAGGGGAAATTATTGGCTAAGCTCACAAGGTGATTCCTTTTTCAGTTGCTCATAAGATAGCTGATAATAACGCATTTATATCTCTAGTTCAGTTTCCTCTTAATTCTTGGAACTTCATAACATAGCTGATAATAATGGATTTATGTCTCTAGTTCAATTTCCTCTTCATACTTGGCACTTGCTAACTTTACAATAGTCTTACGAGGTAGTTAAGTCCTTGATTATCCATGTTCTTGTAGTAAGTACTACCTAGATTCTAGGCTGAAACCATGTGGGGGGAAAATATTGATAACCGACATTCTAGGACTAGTACTTGTCCAAAAACATGGTACATACTAGAGTGTAATGTGTAGTCATGTGCATCTCCATGAGGTAGATCGCTTTTGTTATTTTAACCAATTACATAGTTAAACCAAAATTTTCTCCGTATCTTTATTTATGTAAAGAGTCTTCATTTTTTTGGAGGGTTATGTTTGTTTTGCTCTTATTGTAATCCATTCAGTGGAGACATTCATAAAAAGGGTTTGTATAATTGTCTCCAGTGGTCAGGAATGTATGGCTCTTTTTCTCATCTAGAGCTTTCATAATAGGGACCTAGGAAATTGGAATGGACAAATTTTTAGACATCAGCCTTGGCTACTTTGTATATCTATACACTAGTTTTGGGATGTAATACTTATTGTATTGTTGCACTAGTTATCTCTTTTAGTTCATTTTGAAACATTCGACATAATATTCTTATTAATATATTTCTATCAATTTAGAAAGTTTTCTTTATTGGGATAAATTGTTTTAAAAAATATTTCACATTTAGCTTTTATGATTTTTTATTTTCTATGTCCTATTTTTCTAGCAGCAAAACTCAGAAGTTCTATGATGTTACAAATCCTTCACAACAAAACTGGGGACTTTGTTTAGCTCCACCAGTGGTAGAGGTTCTGTCACGTCCCCATGCCTCCGACCGGCAAAGAGGGCGTGACTACGAGCTCTATCCGACCACGCTAACCGCCCATGAACATGTACAGGCTTAAGAATTGCCCAAAACACAGGATGCTGAAAGATGGTTTAAACTAAAATATGCACACAGGATTATTCATCATGCACAGATGCAATTTAATCCTCATTCACAACGGAAACAACAGCATTCAAACCAGCATTCATTCAACATCTAAACATCAGTCATTAATTAAGACATTACAGAACATGGGATTAATACAACCCAATTCGTAAACACAACGGAATAACCATATTAACATACAAGTAGAAGGGGAGGCTTCAGCCTATTTCATTCAGGCAGAATAGTGAAACAATTACATAATAATCAATTCCATTCGCATGCTATGCACCAGCATCATACCAACTAATTTAAGATAATCAATTCATCCAAGTAACATGAGTAATTTAACGCACAGGGAAGACCACAGATGAACATCATTCAAACCACAGAGAATACTTATCTTTGATATGAAACTGTCCAACAACTGGCTATGTGAGAGCAACGTTCCACCCAACCATAGATCTCTGTCCAGCCTCTATTCTTTTGGCTGAGAGATCACCCCCGAGCTGGGCTGTGTATCCACTAAGGAGGAACTAGATGGGCTCACTTACAGCCATGGGTTCACTCAAATGGTCATGCACATCCAACACAAGGAAGGTCCCCTTCTCTGCTACACAGTCCCTCGGGCAACTCTTCCCTCCAGTTCTCTTCAGGATGGGCATAGAAAGGTCCAGCTGCTAGCTTCCTGAGATTCCATCCTTCACTGGGTTTATCAAGCAAACCCAACCTCTGTTCCAACATCCACACTTGGATTTCTCACCATTCTGTCAACGAATAACTCAAATCCGTCACCGATTTTTTGGGCTGCAAAAACTGGGTTTTTCCATGGATTTCGGGGTAGCTAATGCTCCCAAATTCGCCCTAAGGTTCATACCTATGGATCCCCCATTGGATTTCACTGTCCAATACCAAATCTGGGCATTTTTGGCTCTTCAAAACGTGGGTTTTTGCACAGTTGCGATTTCTGGTTTTTCACCCTGCTGGGAACTCGTTTTTGGATGGAAAATGATGCTGGGTCCTTCCACAATGGCATGGAGATGAGGAAGAAGCAATCCCTAAGAGGTAGAGTGACTTGTGGTACAAGAAAACAGAGCCCATACTCTGCCATACGAATTTCTGGGCTGCCCATGCTCCACTAAAGCCATGGATTGTTTTCTTCAACCACCTCCTTACAACAGAGTTAAATGTCAACAAGGAAAGTCAAAGGGGTTATCACAATGACATATGGCAGCCTATGGTTCAATCCCACAACCCCTTCACCACTCCCTAGTGGATACACACGGCCCCTTCTCATTCGTTGCCTCCATAGTCAGTTTTGGTATTTTATTGCTTGATGTTTATTTACATCATTTTTACAATGTTCCATGGCTAAATAGCAGATGGGTAACATCAGGTCCAATGCTTTGCCATTTTAAATAAAATACGAGCATACACTAGCAGGGCCTTGGCCTTGAGCTCCACGCTAGGTATACATACATCATACAAACGGGGTCAAACCCGGGGACATTACAGTTTCCTTGCTTGGATCAGCTTCTTCAAGTAAATCTAGTAAATCACTCGCTCCTGTAAGTGACTTTAGGATTTTAGTATATTGTACTTCCGTCCAATTATCTTTAGCATTTGTTATTGATATCTCTGCAGACAGTTTTTTCTATGCTTCCATATTATATTATTTAATAGTTCTTGATTTAGTACTAAATAATCATTAGTATAGAAGCTAATGTGTATTTTCTTTAGACAACTTATGTTTTACTTCAATGATTGTCTTCTAGATTCTTTATACATGGCTTCATTTTCATTTTCTAATAATAGATATATGTTCATATTTCCATGTGAAACTAGAACACAGGAGGTAATGCTGAGACTTTCCTTCCCAGTGGAGCTGCTGGAAGATCAATTGTATTTCCGACTAGTGCATCTTGGTATGAAATCTGTTTCTTCTCATGGAATATTTGTTTAGTTTTCCATCACCCCCCTGGATTGGTGTAGAGTAACATTACACATTAATTTTAGTGAACATCATCTTCCATATGATTTAGGAGTTTGTGGTGGAATATTACATATCTTACTGAATATTTAGACATTAATGGTTGTTGCACGGGCTCCCATGCTGCATAAGAAAAATCATTTAGTATGAGGATCCTAGCTGTTTAGGGATCCTCTAATCCTAAAATGAGTTCATCTCATTCACTTTCAGTGTCTCCAACATTAAATCTCCCAGCCTTCATGGTGGAAGCTGCGATATCAGGGTTGAGTTCTGATCATGGCAAGGTGTTGGTCAATAAGGGTGGGAAGTCATCAACGTTTATATCTAAAAAAAATATTGATGCCAAACATAATGCAATGAGTGGAACAGATATAAAATTAAATTCATGTGTAAATACTGTCGGGGAACCTTTCCATGGAAAGAATGCCAATTTAGTTGATCCTACTATGAAATGTAGGAGTCATGAAGGTTTTAAAAGTCTATTGAAGAATTCATCTTTTGACACACACAAGGGTTCATCTGAGCTGGGCAGTGGGCACATTGAAACAACAAGAAGTGAAATAACAGATGCAGCTTCAGTGTCATCTGGTATTGTCTGTGTTGGACTTTCTAAAGATAGATTTCCAATATTTGTCCCTCAAAGCAACTCTATTGTTCAAAGCAACAGTGAAGTGAATGTTGTTCCTCTAAATAAAAGCAGTAGAATGCTTTCAGGAAACCATGTTGAGAATTGTCTACAAAGGTCTCCATTTGATGATAGTTATCAAAAAAATTATGAAGAACAATTTGTAGAACCATATGGTGAAGGTTACTCTAAATCTATTTCTTCATAAGTAGAGGTGCCTCCCTTTATGGAAGAAGTCCAATTTTCAGTGGATTATTATAGTTCTAAAGACTGTTCTCTTCATGAAAGGTATGTAAATACTTGCACCCTTAATGGTGACGGTGACAGCTTTGGAGTTACTGATCATAAAGCACAGGAAATATTAGTTTCAACTGCTGAAAAGACTAGTGCAGGTTCTATCCAAAATTATGAAAATGAGCCTATGTTATAGGAAAGATTAGTTTTAGAAGCTGGAAATACTAGTACAAACTCTATCCAAATTTTTTAAAATGATTCTATGTTAGATGCAACCGATAGAAGTACAAGTATTGGTTTTCAAATTCCCGAGAAAGTAGAAATTTCTAGAGATTCAAATGCCAGTTCTGGAAAGCTAGAATGCTTGGAGAATCTGGTGTGTAATATCTCTCCAGAAGTTTATATGAATGGCTCAGATGTTGGAGAAAACAATATAATTTCAAACATATTCTCTTTGAATTTTGATTCAGATGATGGTGTATTAAATAGTCCTCACCATTTAGCAAATTTTCTCCTTGTTGAGACTAATAAATGCAATGGGATGTCAAAGGAAATATCAAGTTCATGGAAGTCTCATAAAATCATGCAGTCAAAATTTTATTTGCAAGGTTAGAAGGTTCTATAGAAAGATCAAGCCATTATTCCACTCCCAATTTGGCATCGTCTATGCAATTGCAAAGGGAGTGGGAAAATGGACAAGATGTTTTGGAAAACACAAATGGGCATGCACTATTCAATATTAATGGACTATCTAATAATGCTTCTGACCTAAAGGTGCAAGGATTTTAGAGTACTTCAGAGGGAAGCACATTTTTGGTTCCTTCAGAGGCCAAGGGTGAGGTTTGTCTTCTTTTTTTGTTGGATATTAGTAATTTTATTTTAATAATTGTGTTTTACCTCTTGCTAATATGGCATTTACAGCTTTTGTTTCCTTTTTTCCAGTCATTTTAAGCCTTTGTATTTTTCCAAGTTTGTTATCTATGGATATAGACTTATTTTTATGGATCTAAATACAAGAGATAACCATTTTCAGATGAGCCTATCTTTTAATATCTAACACTGCACAGGGGATGTCACTAAGTTTCATCGGGACATTACCAATCTCATGTAGGATTGGTCATCTTGAGGACTTCTTAGCATCCCTTTCCAAAATCGGTGCTTAAGAGAAAATAAATATAAGGCCTTAGCGCTACCCTCACTCACAAACACATTACCCCTTACTAAGAGACTATTCAATCTCTAATTCAGCCAATATTTAGATTTGTTTTCTTTAAATTAGCTAGGTCAGACCCTTTCTTACTTTTACGATCTGCTCTGCCCTACCTCTATCCTCCTGCATAAACATACCCTATGTTACAATGTTGTACTAATGGTAGGTTTTGAACAATTCTTCATGAACCTTGAACTTTGTACTTGTAAATATAACTCCACACCAAAATACAAGACCCAGGTCTTAGTGAGGCTCTTATATTCCATTGAAGAAGCAACGCATCCCACGTTGGGAGTCAGAGTGGAAGGCGTAAACATGCCATAGGGCCTGAAGGGAATTGGAACTTAAAACTAATTCATAATCAGATAATCAGGGCAGGGAACTTTCACATTCCACCCAAGAAGGATGGAGAATGCTTTATTACCCTTACGAAGAAATAGTTTCTTGTAGGCAGTTCAAATGGGGAATATGAACCTCATCATGATTTTCTCTATCCTTTGTTTCATCATAAATGTGCATTTCATGGTCAAGTAAATTCCTTCATTTTTAAAGTCATAAATCTTGATAAGAATATGCCTTTATGCAACTGTGCATTATAAGAACACTATATAATACCAATCTCTCCAACCTTTTTGATAGGTTTATTCAATCTCAAAATCTTACTAGAATCTAAATTTTAGTGTAGTCTTATTTTAGGTGACCATACATTCTAAGAAAAGTTTAGTTCTTATCAATGGTTATTTCTCTCCGTGAACTCTTGTCAAACCATCACCGAAGCTGTTTCAAATCCTGTACATCTCAACACAGAGATAATATATATTTTGTTATACCTAATAGTTTGCAATTTTTTCAAGTTTAATTCATGCTTAACTAGTTTTCTTGCCTTTCAAATAAATGGTATCATCACCTAGAATCCAAATATACAACTCTTTAAATGTTTCTGTAAAGATGCAATGTTGTAGGAGCAGCGTATTTCTCTTTATATTTTCAACATAACTCTTTAATTATTGAATCCACTATTAGGTGTCCTTATATCCAAGGAATAATGATCCACAAAGCATAACTCCTCCATACAAAATGGTACCTTTGAAACAGTAAATGATTCAATGCTAAATACTTGCAATACTTGCAGTTGCCCAAGTCAAAATACTTGAAATTCTTTGAATTCTAGGTCTAGAGATCATTTTTGCAAGACATTAGGGTGCATAGGGAGTCAAGTCTCTAATTTTGCAAATGATAATCGTCGACTCTCCATTAGCAATAAGTTTCTGAATCTGCCTGGCTCTTAGAATGTTTATCACTTGATTTAAAGCTAAAATAGGCTTCACAATAAAATAGGATTCATAATAAGAGAAGAAACCTTTTTCAGTTTGATCACAACCATAGACCTGCTTATTATGGAACCTTCTCAAAGAAAAGGTGAATATACTTTGCATAATTTTAAGTTTATTAATTATCAAAGCAGCAGGTTGTGTTTTAATTTCTATAGCCCATGATGAGGAACATCTTAAACATGTTGAAGCTCATGGATTCATAACTAAATATATTTGGTAATAGTACTTGTAGTATTTTTATTAGCTGTAGTTATAGGGAAAATTGTACATAGCTCTCAGGAATTAGTTTATCATAAATACTAGTTACTAGTAAGTTGTAATAGCAATAATTATGTAGTTTGTAGATTGATATCCATCATAAATTTGTTTGAATATCATCATTGTCAAGAAATAACAACTTCTTAAAGGGTGCTAGCTCAATGGTAGAGAACCTTCCTAATTATAGGAAAGAGATTGGTGGTTCGATTCCTACATGCCCTATCATAAATTTGTAACTACAAAAACGACTAAATTCGCATATATACGACTATTAGTAGCTAATTTTCCGTAACCTAGTCGTATTTAGCTTAGTCATTAATCTGTTAACATCTAGTAGTTTATTTAGTCATATATTTGGTCATTAATGGTTGCAATCAGTGACTAAATCAGTGACTAACTCAGTGACTAAATCCATGACTAAATCCATGACTAAATCATTAACTATCAATGACTAAATCATTGTCTATCAATTACTAAATCAATGACTACTAAGTCAAGCTATTAATGACTAGTGAAATACGACTAACTATAAGATAGTGGAAATTTACTATTATTAGTCATCGACTCAAAAATAGTTGTTTATAGCCTGATTTTAGTCATTTTTTTAGTCATTAATTTCTCATTTTATACTAGTGCAATAAGTGGAAAAATTCCTTGTTCTCCTTGATCCCCTACGTGGAATTATTAAGTATTGATCTTTGTCAATCTAAGTTTTCTTTAATTAGACATCTCGATCCATCCCAATCGGATCCGTTAACAGTAGTGGGATTTTATAAATAATTTGTAATAGGAATAAATTGATATGAGAGTTAACGAGAGATTAGATTGTGTATGATCACTTAGACAGAGATTTACTTGAGTGAGCTACGCCATGAGCGTGAGTGAATATAAGAATCTTAATATACTGTAAAATTGACAATTTTCTAAATAATGAAGAACATATCATATAACTGTGCTTATGTTTGATTAATTTGTGATGCTATTTCATCCTTAACACTTTTGTAATCATCTGTGTATGATCCCATTAGATTTCTTCTATTAAATCATTCAATTGCAGGAAGAAAACTTTTTTTTCACATAAGAAATATGAGTAAATCACGAAGTTGAATGGTATAGAAGATTTGATGGATGTGGAGAGACCGAGACCTAATCAACGGTTATAATGCGATCCGAATTGTGCAAAAGAAAGCGAATTCTGAAAATTGGGAAACAAAAGTCTGAGTTGTATCAGCAAAAAGGGTGGTTTTATGAGTTCCCATTATGATTCGACGATTAATGTTCCACTGCTAAAGATCCTCTGAATGAGAAATTTGGTCTGTAAGTTGTTAAAATTTTGGATTTTTATTTATTAATAACTTGAGGCCATCACTTTCTATTCTTTGAGCTACTTCTTTGCTTGATTTACTAAATTTTGAAGCTTGTTTTCTTGCACACTGAATTTCAAGACATATCTAGGTAACATGTTCCTAGTCTATTTATGCAAGTGGATCTTATATAGGGAATGGATCTTGTCATCATCAAAGTAAACCTTATTAGAATTTTATTAACCTGGGTTTAATTTTTTTCCCATAAATGTAGGCTCAAAACCTACTATATTGAACCTGCCATGGAGAAAGTCTATTGATGGAAACAATATCGAATTCACATGAGAATTGATATGAGACTTGGGGAGTGTTTCCTTTTTGAATTGTGTTCTATCATTTTGAATAGAAGTGAAAGATCCAATCATGCCATATGCTTGAGAAGAAGGTTTAACATATGTCTAATTCGTTAAAAACACATGGTTGTTGGGAATTTTTTAATTACTGTGACAGTTGAATGTGCCATTGGAAATATAGCATCATCATTAACCAGGTGCTTGAAATCCCTACATAGTCATTCAAGGATCAACCCATGTTTTTTTGACCTGAGGTGTTTCATGATGCTCTTTTGTTGCACTTGTATCAACATCCATATCTTATTGATATCTCTTTCTATGGATGAAGGATAGATTTTACATCTTACCAATATTTCAAATTAGCAATCTTATCCAACATCTCATGTCGATGATGCAAATAATCAACTAATCTGACATTTTGCCTCTTCTTAGATATTATACCTTTGGGTTCATAGTTCCATTTAAAAATCATGCACGGACTCAAACTTTGAATTATTTTCTTCACCTTCTGTAATTCTATATGATACTTTATGACAAAAGGTCCAAATTGATAAGGAATATTCAAATTTATAGCACTACTATTTTTCCAGAACTCGACAACATCAAAATTAAGTCTCTACAGGATGTATTCTTGGACAAAAAATATTTGGGTTAGGAAGGATGTAAAATGGGAAGGTGTTAATTCAAATACATAAACTCATATTTAAGGCTTATGCACAAATAAAAACCAATCCCCCCAAGATGCATCAGGGCTCATCTAGAGAATTCTTTTGTAACCAAGAAGAATCCTATGAAAAGGGGCTCCATTAATGTTAACAAATATTTTTAACATGAATTATCAACAAACTCAAGGTAATTCCCATTGGTTGGGTGATGTAGAATCAAGTTGATATGAGATTGACTAAAATGGTCTAGAAACTAATACATGATCATGTACAATAGGTATGACTGAAACCTAAAGTATTTGAGAGTAGAGAAGATTACAAAATGCTCTTTAATGGTATCTACTAAATACTAAGGAAAACCAAGCTTTTGTTTTGGGTAAATGGGATTACAAATCTCATATTGAAAACCTATGGAGATATTTGTGCCTGGAGTGTTCCCAAGTGGTGATATTTGTTTGTAACCTTCCTAGCCCAAGTCACGATTGAGATCCTATATTTGACATTTTCTTGATTTAGTTCATCCTCTAACAAATTATTCAAAAAATCGATAACATTTTTTTCATAGTCCACTAGTTCTTGTTCAAATTTTCTGTTGCTACTACCAAATACCATATGGATGAATATATCACCAATTCCTTATCTAAAATATTGTGCAAATAGGGCCTAGATTTGTTTGCTTCTTCTATAATAGAATCCCATATAATATATTTTTCCCCTTGAACCTGCAGTTGGCCTGTTTCAACAATTTATCATTCTTTGTATGCAATTCCTGACATTTGGCCTCCCAAGAATTAGTCTTGGATTCCCAATTCTTATTTTCTCGCTCACTTTACGATGCCAGGTTCTCCATGGTCTTGTTCTAGTTTTTCAACCGAGTTAGTTCTAGGTCCTTCAAGCTGACTTGTGACATGGCTTGGACTATTGTTTGTTCACTGGATTGAGTTATAGGAGCAATAATTATGTCTTCAATCTATTTCTCTTTCTCTTTTAAATTCCTCTCAAACTCATCATATTTTCCTTTCAAATCCTTTTCACTTTTCTGCCACCAAATTCATGTCTTTATGCCATTACTTTTCCTTATCAACAAAATTTAGTAATTTTTCCATACAATCAGTCAATTCATTCTTCAAGCCTTCTTTTTCTCTCTATCTCATCAGGTTAATGTTCTTCTATCAACTGAGTAGCATCTATTTTTAAATTCTTTTTTAGAAACTGGATGGTATTCTCCTTTTAATCCAATAAATTTTTCATGCTTGCTCCCTTGTTAGCCTGATCCCCAACAACTAGAATATTTGATTGTATATTTTTAATATGTGCCTAATGTGCTTTGTTTTCGATCTTTTCCTATCTACGATGATTCTCAATTTTTATTTTAGTAATTTCCAACTTAGACAATTTGAATGTGGACTTCAACAAGTTTGTATACAATATATCCCTAGTCTGTTTGTGAAAATGGATCATTTCTGGGATAGGAATGTACTCTAGGTCCATTTTTATTTCAACAACCTTGCTATTGGTTACTAATGCCAAGTTTAAAGTGTCATGGACATGGTCTCTGACATCTATAAGTGACACATATTGATTTTAAATCTTTCTTACTTCTGAGTATAGCTTCAGTGCTTCATTTGAAGTTATAGTCTTTGTTTCCTTATACGTATCCAACATATCCATCTTGTTCCTAAATTGTGATGTAGAGTCCGTTAGTGTGTCAGTGAAGGCATGCTCCTTGACCTCAAAAATAGGTCCAGTTATTTTCACCTTCTTCTTTCCTTTGTTCTCTTATATATTTTGGACTAGCTGCCCATCTACTTCAATATTTTTCCTCTTGGGAGTCCTGGCAGTTTCCTCTTCCTCGGTGTCCATGGAATATGAAAGATCTAGTTTACTTATTTTCTTTGAGTGACTGCATAGGGGCGTAATGTGTACATTTGCTTCAAACAACTTAGAAATATCAAGCATCAAACAAGTAATATCCTTTACATAAGAACTTGATTCATCGTGTAAATCAGTATCTTTGGGATTCTCCTTTGGATAGTCATCCCAATTGGCAACATCTTCCAACCCAACAACCTCCACATGCTTGAAAGGATTTCTCTTTAGATATTTCCCCCTATTTGGGATGACCTGATGAGAGTCATGATCAACTATAGGCTCTGTAGGAAATCCCATCTCCTTCAATAAGTTCTCAATCATCTAAAAAGTAGTTATCGGCACACCAAGCCATGGATTTTGGGAAACTTGGGGTTTGGTCAGTTGAAAAAAAATGGAAGTAAGACTAGTGAATATTATGTACATTGATTACTTGTTCTTTGAGCAATTTCAACTTCTCCTTAACCTCACTAATGGGTCCATTCAGCAGAAACGTATCAAATACCTCAACATCCCTATCCTCAAAGGCTTCTTCTATTTTCTAATATCCAATGTCCTGAAATTCCATACTTTCAACTTGAGTCATTTTATAGTTTAGGAGGGGAAAAAGGCCCACCTAGTGATTTTTATAGGTGGACGAACAATGCCGTATGAGTTGGTTGCTCCTGAACTGTTTTGGCTCTTGCTTTCCCATGCTGTAGAATAAAATAATGCCGCAAATTCACATGCACGACACTCTTTATACTTTTTCAATACCCTTATCCATCGTGCGTCTTTATCTCACGAAACAATTTCTGGCCGTAGATCTAAACCTTCAGTAAGATTTAACCATGAAAGGATAAAACATTTCCTAAGTTATTAATTTTTTTAAGGCGAAATGGACGGCATCCGTTTTACCCACATTGATCGCCACTTCATAGTTGTTTTCTCTTTATCTCCCCTCACATCTTTAAAATGTGAAACAAATCACGACCGTAGATATTCTCTACAAGAGATCTAAACCGTCCAAAGATATGGAATTTACCCTATTTCACAATCCATCAGCTTGCTAAACCTTGTGAACTTTCTCATCGCAAAAAAGATGAGTGCCATCGATCATCTGCCTGCCAGATCCCCCTCATCCAAAGGAGCGGGCTCTACTAACATTTCACAACCCCAAATTGTCTTATCTCTTGCGCATGTTTGAGCTTCGAAATACTTCTCCTCGGTAGATATCCCCCATATAGAATCCCAAACTTAAATTTTGCAGGCCCTACCAATATTTTGCAGCCCTACAGGATTTATCTCTCGTGCACATTGCATCAGCAAAATGCATCTCCACCCTAGATCTAACCTGCTAAAAATTGTTCCCGTTGGGATAAGGAAACCCTACAAGATTTGACGTCATTGACACCCATTATCCTTCGTGTATGTGGGATTCGCAAAATCTCCATCCGTCGTTGATCTTGGACACCATTCAATTTTGGCTGTTAAATTCTCGAATGCTTAACATATTTCACATACCTCCATAGTTCATTTTTCAATGCATATTTCCCTAATGAAATCTACATTATCCGTCGATCTTCAATGCCTGTTTATCCGATAGTATATCTTACTCGACATTTACCCTCGTTCCGCTAGAGTAAATCTTCCGTAAAGACCACGCTTCTTTCCTTGGCAAAATCTCTATCAACTGTTGATTTTCTTTTCCATGGATCTACGACATTCATTGGTGCCGCTAGATAACTATGAGCGGATTTCCATATCTGAACCCGAATGTGGGGTTATAACCCTAGGTTTCTTTGATATTTGTTCATTCCACACCATGGGATGATCCATTTTTCATTCAAACTTAGGATAAGCCTCCCAAGCAACCTAAAAAACACAATACATGAATTTTTTTCCCTATACCCCCTCATTTTTATTGGTTGAAACCTTTGCAGGGGAATTAGTGTAGTTTCTCATGTAGAAATCTCCAAAATTTATCACAATTTCTAACAAACATCTCTTAGGAACTTGATTGCTTAGCTACATTCCACTGACCCTGAGCATAAATATTTCTGGAAGAAGACTCCATGTGTGATATGTAATATTCCACCCAATCCATATGTAGATGAGTGGTATCAAATGGAAGAAATGTGTGTCTATGCTGCTTCTCCATACATGAGTCTTCCACATCTAGAGAAATATTATGATCCCTCAAGCTCCATGGAAGTAGTGCATGAATTCAATGTCTTGACTCCTTGCCATCGGGTCCACTCAATGAGTAGAAGTGAATGAAGGAGGAATCAACTAATTTAAGAGGATTCCTCTGTTGTTGCTGGGAAGGGAATGGTGCATTTATCAAGTTATAATGAACACATGTGGGATCCTCCCACTCATCATGTACCACCAACAAGGAAAAATCCCTTTACTCATTTACCATCCTCATGTTCCATGGTAGTAATAGGAAGTGCATAGGATGAAAATTTTTGAACCAAATCAAAATTTCTGCAATATTCATCCACCAAGAATGTGAATGGATCCTTGTCTCCCTTGATTGGTCCATCATATGTATAATCTTGTACCTCTTCCAAAATTATACAATTTCCACTGAGTGGTAGCTCCAAATGTCTCTGAAATAGTGTAAGTGTTTGATATTTACTTTGTTTGTTCTCCAATTCTCAAACACATGCAAATAAAAATGCACCTCATGTGCATGTGTAGTGGAGGTATCAAATGGCTGCAAATAAATATTTTATGATGCTCACATGTAAAGACAATGTTAGTTATATAAAAAAGAATCATTTACCTCTGAAAGTATTCATTCGAATGATGTCTCTATCCACAAAATCCACACAATGATGTCTCTAGAGAATAATCCACCACCCATAATGGCAACTCATGAGGTTTCCCCTTCAAGGTATGCATGTTAAATAACCCTCTACCGATGCAAGCAATTCTTGTGCATCCTTGATCCTCCATTTTACTGATATATTTAGCAACCCAATCCATGAATGGAGAATCATTTTTTCTTGTTGATTCAATTGGCATATGCTAAAATATATTTCCCATATCTAAGAACCCTTCATCATTCCTGTTAATCTAAATAATGTTAAATTTTCATATGCTAAGCTAAGACATTAGTATTTCATTTCATTTTCATAACAAAAGCATATAAACAGGATCACTGAAAGATAAAAAAGCACAACCATACAAAAGGAACACAAATATTTATCCTGGGAAAACCCTGAAGGGAAAAACCCAGCAAAAGCTTCCTCAATATAGATGCCCCAAAAGACAAAAGATAAAACCAACAAGGAGATCAAAGCCTGATCCTTTTCCTTCTCTAGCTACTCCTCTCTTCTCCACTAATGCGCTACACAAGTGAGAGTGTGTGCTCCAAATGAGGAGTGCTACACCTCTATTTATATTCATCCATTCACTTTAATTAACCCATTCGACATGTAGGCTCGAGTTAATCATGTAGGATTGAGTTACACATGTAGGCTCAAGTAACCACACTAGGGTGCTAATGACCCACCTTTACAATTAGAGGGGACTACCTCATGACTCTTATTAGTTCTTGTGATTAAAAGCATCGAGATACAAATTAATACAAGTTTTTTTCCTGGTAGGACCATCGGGGACCACAAAAAAGATACATATAGAATATTCTTCGAAGTTACAATATTTCAACACTCCCCCTTAATGAGAAGGGTATTCTATAACAACATCAACAACAACAATAATAGGAGAGAGAGTGAGCATCATCAACATCATCAGGGTAACACATCTATAAATCATTGGAAGCTTTTTCAACATCATGTAGTCTTCATCTTCAATCTTCAGTCTTCAACAACATCAACACTTTGACCGCTTCGATCCATAACAATCTTTGACCGCTTCGATCAGCAACATCTTTGACCTTTCAATCAACAGCAACATCTTCAGCACTTTTACCTTCTAATGAGCAACATCATCTTTGACTCTTTGACCTTTCTATTAGCAACATCATCATCATCATACTCTAATCTTTTGAATAGCAACATCATCATCATACTCTTATCTTTCGAACAACAACATCATCATACTCTGATCTTTCAAACAACAAAATCATCATACTTTGATCTTTCAAACAACAACATCATCATCATCATACTCTGATATTTCTATCAATACGTCATCATTATCATACTCTGATCTTTTGATCAGTACATCATCATCATCATACTCTGATCTTTCAATCAGTGCGCCATCATCATCAGCAACAACCTGCAATCCACAACACGAAGACAAAAGTATTTGGATCACTTTTGGACCTAAGTCCAAGGATGATACAATCCTATCACATTCTCAATGACCAAATTCACCGTATTGATTATGGGATAATTAGTCCCTATCACTTTAGGAGTAGGTCCAAGGATGATGCAATCCTACCGCATTCTCGACAACCGAAGCCACCAGATTTATTACGGGATAATCAGTCCCTATCACTTTAGGACTAGGTCCAAGGATGATCCAATCCTACCACATTCTTGGGGACTGAAGCCTCCAAATACCTTTCTGAACCAAATTTCAAGGATGATGCAATCCTGCCACATTCTCGAGGATCGAAGCCTCCAGATACCTTTCTGAACCGAAGTTCAAGGATGATGCAATCCTGCCACAATCTCAGGGACCGAAGCCTCCGAATACCTTTATGAACTGAAGTTCAAGGATGATGCAATCCTGCCACATTCTCAAGGACCGAAGCCTCCAGATACCTTTCTGAACAGAAGTTCAAGGATGATGCAATCCCACTACATTCTCGAAGACCGAGGTCACCAGATCACTTTAGGGCAAGGGCCTAGGGATGAAACAATCCCACTACATTCTCAAGGACCAAAGTCACTGGATCTATTCTGGATAGATGTCCCAAGATGATACAATCCCTCTTCATTCTCGAGGATTGAGGTCACCGGATCACTTTAGGGAAAGTTCCCAGGGATGATACAATCCCACTTCATTCTTGAGGACTGAGGTCTCCGGATCACTTTAGGGAAAGTGCCTAGGGATGATACAATCCCACTGCAACATCACTACTCCCCCTTTCGAGGAATGTCTTTCTGAACAACACCAAGATTGTCTCGAAAGTGTTCAAACTTTACTCAAGATAGAGGCTTCATCAGCACATCATCATCTACATCTTCAGTATGTGAATACTGAACTATCACCATCTGTATCTCCAGTATGTAAATACTGAAAGCATCATCATCTATATCTTCAGTATAGAAATACTGAAAGCATCATCATCTCTATATTCAGTATAGAAATACATAATCACCATCATCTGCATCTACAGTATGTAAATATTGAAACATCATCTATATCTTCATTATGGGAATACTGAAACATCATCATCTGCATCTTATCTTGTATGTAGAAGTACCGTATTTCTATGTGTTACGACGGAACACAGGTTTCTCTGTCATCACAACTCTAGTTATCACATAGAATCATTGTAGTATCCATCTTCAGATCAAAGAGACCTGATATCAGCTTCTGAAGCCATATGGATTCACAATTTAGAAGAGCAATCTTCTATGAATTCTACTTTAGCCATGATAAGAGAAACACGGGACTATTTCCTGCTAAACCATGAACTCATAGCAGACCCCAAAGAAAAGCATCTACCTGATGTGCTTTTCCTGTTTGAGATAATTCTAGCCCAATCTGCATCTGTGTAGCCATACAATCTATACTCATGGCTACCATCATAGTATATACCAAATTCTATATCCCCTTTCAGATATCTCATCACATGTTTTGCAGCTACTAAGTGAACCCGTCTTGGTTGAGCATGATATTGACTCAAGGTGTTCACAGCAAAACAAATGTCTAGTCTGGTATTTGTTAAGTACATCAATGACCCACTGATCTATCTGTAATGAGTCACATCCACTAACTCTGACGAGTCATCGACTAATAGCTTTAGGTTGGAATCCATGGGAGTAGCCATGGCTTTGCATTCCAACATATTGAATCTTTTCAATATCTCTACTGCATACTTTCCCTGGTTGAGAAAGATTCCTTCTGAGATTTGCCATACTCCCAGACCTAGGAAATAATGCATTAACCTAAGGTATTTCATCTCAAATTCTTCTGCTAGTTTCTTCTTGCTTTCCATAATCTGTTTCTCATTCCCTGTCAAGAATAATTCATCCACATATAGTAGTAGGATGACAGGTTCATCTTCTACAACCTTGAGGTAAAGGTTAGGATCAGTTAAATACTCTTGGTAAATCTCATGTTCGATAGGAAACTACCAAGATCTTGGAGCTTGCTTCAGGCCATAGAGGGCCTTCTTTAACTTGCATACATGATTCCATCTATCTTCAGCTTCAAATCCTCATGACTATTTGATGTAAAACTCTTTCTCAATCATACCATTAAGGAAATATTATCTTTACTTCATCATGAAATAAACTACCATGATAGTTCTGAAGGAAGTGTACCTTGCTTCCTAAGTGTCTCTTCAGAATTAATTCCCTCTTTCTGATAGAAACCTCTAGCCACAAGTCTTTCCTTACTTCATAATTTATCTTGCAAATCCATTTGGAAGATACCACATTCTTGTTTTCTGGTTTGAGTACTATATCCCAAACATCATTCTAGTATTCTTTCATCATAACATCTTCCATGAGTTCATCTTGTCAGGTCATAAACATATCCTAGTCTTCTGCATTCAACCTTGAAGGTTGGAACCCACTTTACTCTTGGTAAAGTCTCGATCCATCATGAATCTATCCATCATGTCGTACCATGTCAAACTCAGATATCTTTTGTAGTCACTCCCCCTGAAGTGGAGTATCATCTTCCCTCTTGATTCTGTATAGGTGGTTCTATGCTTGATATATACTGGTCAATAGAGTATGTCATGTCATAGTCTATTCATTCTGAGGAAAATCATGAACCTTGATTTGTACACTTGTTCTTGTAGATCCATATGGAAGATACTATGTACTTCCCTTTAGGTCTCGAAACCATATCATATACATCAATCCACATGATCAACTGCTATTCTTTGATCATAGCTTCTTTCATAGAATTATTTTCTTCATATTGAGTTATCTCTCATACCCATGGTGGTATTCATCCTTCGAGGTGGATCTACCACTCTCTGAATCTCTTTCTTCCATCATGGTGTCTCTAACCTTGGGAGCTTCAGATTCATGTTTATTGGAATGAATCTTGAATTTTCATCACTTGTTCTTCGGAACAAGTCTCATCCTTCTTTTCTTGTAGGAGGTTGTACAGGAAATTTCCTACAATTCAAATGCACCAGTTGCATGGTTAGAACTATTTCATAAAACATATGCATAACGAAAAATTATTATGCATCATGTAACTATTTAGCCAATACAAGATTCATCCATATATCACAGAAACTTTCTAGATGCCTTCCATCTCTACCATGACATCATTGAGATTGTGCACTAATCCAATATGTCAGCAAAGAGGTTTAATTCTAGATAAGTAGCAATGGAGAGTTGTATAGCACCATGAGCTACTTACCCATCACATGCATATTAGTCGTATACTGTCATTAATGCAAATAGTCTATCATGCATAACACATCAACAAAATATAATCAAATGCATAACAAAACAATATCATGCAATCACAATTGAATACTTATCTTTTATTCGTTTCATGGGTAGACTCCTTCTTGATCCTTCTACTTCATCATCTTCTTCATTCGTGATATCATCATTTCTTATCCAAATGATAAGATGGATAAGAGGTTCTTCAAGAATTGAGTTCTTCGTATTCCTCGTCGCTTGAGAGATCTTCTTTGAATGGTGCGAGCTTGATCTTCAATTGCTCCCATCTTCTTCTTCTCTTCTTATGAATAAAGATTATTCTTCTTCCTAGAGTAAACTGTAAGTAATAACTTCCTTCTGGCACACATTCCTCACATGAATGAATCCCATGATCCTGGGAGGCTATTCAAGGTGGCTATGACCACTTTTGCATTCTTGACTTCTTCTTTTACCTGTTTCTTAAGGTCATCTTCTGATGTATGTTATTTCCTTCAAATAGCTTGGTCAAGGAATCAAACATATCTTTCAATGTATTTAGGGAAGACACTTGTGGTACAAGTTGGTCCGTGACTGAATCAACAATGACCTTCTTGGCCTTGACCAAGTTCTTCTGGTGTAAGGCTTTGAGGCTCATCTCCCTCCAGAACTGGAACCTCTCTACTCATGTAGGTGTCCAATTCATTTTCTTCAGAGAGATAAAATACTTCCATGCTTGGAAGTTGTCAACTTCACCAAGCTTATCATCAAGTTGATGTGATAGATCACTTTGAAATGAGAACCTCAAATGCAAATAGCAAAAGATTTGATCTTACCGATTTGAGGTGTCCGTCCTACTTTGGGAGCTAGCTGATCTAGGGTTTGTCAGAGAAACCCTAATTTTCAAAAATTGGAATATTTTATATATGATTGGATATAAAGATATATATCTTCAAATGGAGATATCCAATGTACTCCTTTTTTGAAAACAGTGGAGGGAAGCTCTTGGAATAGGAAGCCCTAGTTTTCTAATTTGTTCTGCAGAAATTCCTGTCACTGTTTCTCTGATATCTCCGAAATTAATGCTCCACTATGTCTGAAATTTCATACTGAGGTAACCTCACATGTCCCTAATATAACACCATAGGTTTCATCTGAATTGATCTCATTAATTGGGATTTATGATCCTTTTCCCAATGTGACCTATTAGAGGACTGTTCAGAACAACAAAGTTGTACGGCCTACCACATGTCACTATTTCATCTTCTGGTTCTCAATTTCAGACCACAGAAAGTAAATTCTGTGCTATTTCTGGAAAATCTTCAGGAATTACATTTGGACCTATGTATCCCAATATGTAGCAATTCTCCCCAGGTGTCCTGTTTAGGGATGAATTCTGGAAGAGGTTGGAAACCTAAATTGGAGGGATCATATCTCCCAGAATATAGCGAATCAAATGCTTAGTTTTGGACAGACTATACATGAGGAGCTTAGCTTCTTCCTTTGCAATTTTCAGCTCTTTCACCTTCACCAATCACGGGATATAGTGAATGTACCAAAACTTAGCAGTTTTAGTATTTAGGGTTTTTCTAGCTCGGGGTCAAACTAGGGTTTGACTTTCCCAGAGTATCACCCACCCAAAAATCTTGATCCAGGTCTCTAAAATTTGATTTTGATGAGGAGAGAAATACTATTCTAGAAGCCCTAATTTCCCGTACTGAAAACTAAAAATGCTCGGAATCGAATTCCGCTTCGACAAAAAGATGCGCCCTTTCATGGAGAGTCAGCCTTTCCTTCTTTTGCTGATCAATTGTGGAGAGAGAACCAAAAATTAATAATCCCTAGCTTTTGTAGCTGCACAATTTCTTCTTTCAGGGTGGCTCTGATTCCATGTTAAATTTTCATATGCTAAGCTAAGACATTAGTATTTCATTTCATTTTCATAACAAAAGCATATAAATAGGATCATTGAAATATAGACAAGCACAACCATACAAAAGGAACACAAATATTTATCCTGGGAAAACCCTAAAGGAAAAAATCCAGCAAAAGATTCCTCAATATAGATGCCCCAAAAGATAAAAGATAAAACCAACAAGGAGATCAAAGCATGATCCTCCTCCTTCTCCAGCTACTCCTCTCTTCTCCACTAATGCGCTACACAAGTGAGAGTGTGTGCTCCAAATGAGGATTGCTACACCTCTATTTATATTCATCCGTTCACTTTAATTAACCCATTCGACATGTAGGCTCGAGTTACACATGTAGGCTCAAGTAACCACACTGGGGTGCTAATGACCCACCTTTACAATTAGAGGGGACTACGTCATGACTCTTATTAGTTCTTTCGATTAGAAGCATCATGGTACAAAGTAATACAAGTGGTTCTCCAGGTAGGACCATCGGGGACCACAAAAAGGATACATATAGAATATTATTCGAAGTTACAATATTTAAACAAATAAGTGCTTGGAAAACATTTTCTTCATCATATTTTTTCACAAGCATCTGCAAATATGAACCTTCCCCGTGTTTTTACTCCACATGAGGTTCCTACAGCACATCCAAATTACCTCCTACCATGTGCACATGATCATTTTTAATGCAATATGGAGGGTTCATTACATTCAAGTCCTTTCAAATTTGATCAATATACACATTGACTCTTGAAGAGATTCTTAGGTTCTCTTCATGGAATCATATGTAGCCTCCCATTTGCTATGGATCCTTTCAAACTCCTATGCTTCCTTCTTGAACGCATAATGATAAATTTTAGCCACTGTGTCAAGATGATCTATGTCAGATAGTAATTTCATGTAGCTCTCCTTCATCTTTACCATTCCTTCTTTGATTTCTATGAACTCTTCCAGAAAGGATTCTCCTTCCAACTCTCCTCCAAAATCTTTTCAACAACATATTTCCACCAAGGCATTGGTGTCAACAAAGTTTTTCATGGTTGTCATAAGATTCTATATATTGTGGTTTAGTGTTCCACTACAAACAATATCCTCCACTAGTTTTTCCCCTTCCAATGGATGACACATAATTTCATCTTACTTGTATCATGGATCCACAACACAAATCTCATTCTCAACATATCGATTAGCTTTAGAATATTTTGCAAAATCACTTCCATGATGTGAATTGGAGGTTATCTCTGAAGGTTGCAATGAAATGTGATATTTTCACCAATGATAAAATACATCATACCTTGGCATTTCATCTTCATAATCTTCATGTAGGGACATTATGGCGGATTTCTCTTCCACCAAATGGTGTGGTCTTGTCTCCTTCCTCATTATTAGACTCAATAGGTGACTATAAATCTGATTTATAATATTCTTTTGGTTATGATAAAAAATATGTCTCACCACCCTCACATGAACCAACATCCTTAGCAATGATTTGGAAATCACCCATAAAGAATATGGAAGCGCATTCAACTTGACTTTCTTCTCCCATGCAGTCACCTTGCAATGAATTGCACTCCACCTCATGAATCTCTGCCTCTAATTCATTTCTATTCTCTTCTAGGAAACTTGATACTTCTCTATCTTGAATGGTTCTCATTTCACAACGTTTAGAATCTCTATTTGAATAAAAACAAAACAATATGATTATGCTTGAACATGTAGATGGCTTTAATGAATATGCAATTTTGGTTCCTTCTTCTTCATTTTTAACCAAAGAGGTGGAACATGTTGGTTCCTCCGAATGGTTTTCTTCCAGTGAATGAATACTCATCAAAATTCTGAATCTGAAATCCATACTTGAAATAAACATAATTCTTGAAATTCATAATTGCACAAATATCCTTCCCCAATGCTAGATACTCCTCATTGCAGTGAGGCATGTTTCAAATGATTATATCACCTTGGTGAAGTATTTGTTAACCATTGAAGTTTTGGAGCTTATATCTTAACTATATGATGGATAATAGAATTAATCATCCTCAAATATTGGTAGGTCATCATCAACATAGAGGGTTTCTTATTCATATTGTTCAAAGTCTTATTCTATCACTTGTAGGAGCCTCATTGACTTCGACTTGAATTAGTGATTTGCAATATGTCTTCACTAAGAGATTACTTACAGGGGAGTGGAGGAAAGTGATTTTATACCACTTTAATGAACCTAAGGAATAAATAAGACTCACTAACTTTATATGATAAAACTTCAGACAAGTAGTTGACACGTGGGAAAATTTACCAAGTAAAAATAGAAATTGCATTGGGGTTTGAAAGAGATCCAAAATAAAAGTTAGGAGACTGAATTTTCAGATCCCTAATCACCTCAATGTTGGGCCATTTTAGGTTTTGAGCATCGTCTAGGACACTAGTGGAAAATGAGAGATTAGTGACCAAAAAAATGACCAAAATCCGCATATCAATGACCACTTTTGGTTTGGCGATCGCTGGTGGCTAATTTACGGTCTTTTATTATGCGACCAAAATTGGTCATTTTTATTTTGGTCATTTATAGCTTGTCGGTTGGTCATTAATTTGGTCATATATTTGGTCATTGATTTGGTCATGTATTTGAATCAATGACCAATTATATGACCACATTTATGACCAAATTAATGACCACATTTATGACCAAATTAATGACCACATGACAAGCTAGAATATGACCAAATTTGGTCGCGTAATAAAATACCGTAAATTAGCCACCAAAACTGTTTTTTGGTCATTGATATGCAAATTTTGGTCATTTTTTTTGTCATTTATATCTCATTGTTTGGTCACATATCTCTCAATTATTGGTCACTAATTTAGTCATTTTTAGTCGCTTTATGTGTGGTCATTATATTTTAGTAGTTTGAATGGTGTCCATTATTAATCAATATAATTTTTTTATATGATATTATGTTTAATTAAAAAAAAAGAATCATACATTTATTCTCATCTAATATACTTGTGAATTATGCAATGTCACATTATAATTAATTATAACACTTGTAAATAATATCTATTACACATGTAAGTCATACAATGTCACATTAATTAGTTAATAATTACAACATTGGTACATAACATAAAGTACAACCATATATATAAGTTTTAAACCACAAATTATATTATATGAGATGTCAAAAGTATTACAATAAATATGAGTTTTTTCTCAAATACTCATATTAATTTCCATATAACTTTACAGGAAAATCATCACTTTTCAAAATATTACAATGGCTAAACCATCATACTTGCACTTGGCTACAAAAACATACTTACATCCCACGTCAACAGTTTCAAAACCATACTCAGCACTAAACCATACTTAGATCCCACGTCAGCAGCTTCAAAAACACACTTGGCAGCTTGAAAGCCTTAACATCGGGTTCTTCATACTGAATGGAAAATATTCAATAGCAGGCTCTTAATACTCAATGGCCCACTTATAATTTAAGCTTCCTCCTGCAAAATCCAATAAAAAAATATTACTTGTAAAGTAGAAAAACAATGAAGCAAATTATTTATCTTGTTCAACAGCTAACAACAATAACCAAGATCATGTGCAAAATAATAAAATCTAATCTAACATATTCAAATTTAAGAATTGGTTAAAATTAAACTTGAATGGATAAATCTACAACTATTTAGTACCTAATAAAAGTAAAACTCAGCTCTCAACCAGGAACTAGATTTCAACATGAAAGATAATCAACGAATCCACAAAACAATTATGCTCAACTGCACAGGTAGAAACCTGCATACATAGTGCAATCTGTGAAGGATTTCACCCCTATATGTCATGTGGTTAGTGAATGACATGACAACTATGGAAACTAATGAATGATTTAGAACCCCATCAAACTATTGTGATGTTATACTCAACCACCAGTATAATCAAAACCCATCAAATAGCATCAACATTCCCAATTTCCTACATGCCTACCTTGTTCTTGTTTCAAACATATATTTGTATATAAACAAATGAAAATTATAAAAAGTTCTTTTTAACTTGTCAACCTCAAAGTGTTCATGACATAGTTCAGGCATCAAGCCAACAACCATCATATTTTACCCTCTATATCTATATATAATCAAAAAAATTCATGAGTTTTTCTTTCTTGGACTCTGGAGTCTGGAAAATTCACTTTATATTCACTCAAAAAATTTAATGAATTTTATCTATATATACATATATATTCTAGTGACATGCCATATCAAGACAACGACATTCATACATAAACCACACCCATACAACCTAGCCACTTTGGAATAAAATCATATATACTAGTATATGCAAAAAAATACTTCTATGAATTATAATCACGAATCTAAAAATAAATACTGCTTGTTATTTTTTTTTCCATTTGAACTCATTTGGCATGTTGGACAGTCAGGTTTCCTAATAGTAAAATACTTCTAGGAATGCAATATCTACATACCAGTGGTAAAATTGTTTGAAACAGCCTCAATATCATCAGTCATGGCCTATGCTTTTGATCTGATAAACTTTGCCTTCAAGATATGAACTTTTGATCTGATAAAATTTAGAATCACTTGTGATCAACACATACACACAATCAATTTCTGCAAATAGATTAGTCCACAATCACCTGAGACTGGCACTAAAATCATACCAAATGCAAGCATGCTTCCTTGTGTCCATGTGAAATAGAGATCTGGCCAAATTTCTATAATATTCATTGGTCACCAGCCTCTGTAAAAATAGCACAAAAGAGATAAGAGTTGGTAGAATATTTTGAAATCTAGACATTCAAATAAATATAATGTTCAGTGTTATATAATCCTGTTGTGTGTGAATGCACCTCATTTTTTGTAAATAAAGCCCATAAGGTATCGACTCAAACAATGTAATAATTTATAAATAAAGTGCATGATCAATATTGTCAAGATCAAACAAACCATTATATAGGGTCATTGATCAATCTATTGATATTGTTAATAACCTTAGGCTATGTAGAGACCTAGTCCCAAGCTGAATAGGTTAGCTATTATCTCTATTACGAACTTATGCTATTAGTTGTACTAGTGTACTCTTATTCTCCCAAATATAACCAAGCTATGCCATTTCGACAGTGGGTTTTCCTGCTCCTACTCAGGTTTCCCATTTAAATCCAAGTGTGTTAAAGTGTGTGTGTGTGTGTTGCTATTGTTTTCATTATTTGATTACTGTTATTTTGTTTGATGATAATATTATTGATCTGCTGCGATTGTTTATCATAATCATGGTTATATCATTATTCTATTTGTAGACTTCATGATAAACGACACACTTGATTGTGAAACTATATTTACTGCTACTTTTTTGCAGGTTGAATCCTTTTGAAAACCAACAACATGATTTGGATACAAGTTTCTGTATGAAAACAGAATGTTGTATGCAGGTCCAGACCTCCATGCATAACAACTACTTTCATTTTGATAAGGAGAAAAAAAAATGTAAATGAACTTTACCTTTGGGAGGAACAATCACTATAGGGAAGCTGCTATGGTGAAAGTAGTACTCACTCACACTCCCTTGCAATACACTTCAAACCATAGAAGATGTCAGAAACAACAAAACATTTGAACCAAAAATAGCATACTCACATTTCAGATATGCTCTAACTTTTAAACACAACTTTAAGCTTACAAGGAGATTCATAGTATTCAAAATAAAAGGGTCTTACCTCTTGATTATCCCTAGTCCTCTTGTTCCCATTACAAGTGCAACGGGATTGATTCTTACAGCTTTATGACAAAGTGCTTTACCTATGTCACCCTCCATAATCCTAGCTTCTGTTTTCACCTTTTCAGTGGAAAAATGACAACATAGCAGTCAAAACCAATGGACTAACATTCTCTAAGAACTACATTTAGAAGGTTTCTTATTGGTATTACCATGGAAACTTCATATGCTTCTATTGCAAGCCTTTCCATTAGACCTTGTGTGGCATCAAACAACACCTCATCATCTGAATATGTGCTTTGAAGCATATCACAATGAAATGGAACTCTTATCAGTATGAAATCATATATGGTACAAAAGAAGGTAAGTTTAAATAGAAGCCCAAATATATTTAACCAACTCCAAAAAAACTCTTGTAATGATTCAAAATGTGATATGGAACATGATCATCCAACACATAAATTGATCAGCACAAGCTATTCAGAAGTGAGTTACAACTTGCCCCAAAAGAAGGGAGGGTAGGGTGTTAAACTATGAAAACAATATTATCACAAAATCCATATAGACCAAGTGCAGCATCTAAAATTTGTGCATCCTTCTCTCTGTAGAACTAGAGAGAATCATGACTTGAGTATATTAAACTACTATGATGTTAAGTCACAAAAAGTTTCCTTGCTCAAATAAGACAGACATATTGCAGCTGGATAGATTGGACATAAAACCAATAAAGGTGTTATTATCAATAAGAAAGTAAATGCTATGGATTCTGGAAACTGTAAGAATACTTTTATATATGTAGAACCAAAAATTGGACAATTGAAGGGAGAAATCAATTCTTCAGACTTCACTGCTACTTCTTGTACCATCCTCAATGGAGGCAGCTAGATCTCAGAGTCACTCAGACTACTCGTTTGTATAAGGTAAAATAATCTTGTCTACAAGATCAAGGTGAAGCACAAGTAGCAAGAGAATGGCATAAGAAAGAACGAGGGGAAGCACAAGTGCCTAGTATTTTTGGCATATCTGACTCATTCATACCATGTTACTATATTGCATTAACAAACTGGATTTCCTGGTCTTTATAGCTCAGCAACCCTGTTGGCACAAGCTCGACCAAACACTATAGTGTGTATGTTGCTATTGTTTTCATTATTTCATTATTGTTATTTTGTTTGATGATAATATTATTGATTTGCTACGATTGTTTATCATAGTCATGGTTATATCGTTATTCTATTCATAGACTTCATGATAAACGACATACTTGGTTATGAAACTATATTTATTGCTACTTTTTTGCAGGTTGAATCCTTTTGAAAACCAACAACATGATTTGGATACAAGTTTTCGTATGAAAATAGAATGTTGTATGTAGGTCCAGACCTCCATGCATAACAACTACTTTCAATTTGATAAGGATAAAACAAAATGTAAATGAACTTTACCTTTGGGAGGAACAATCACTATAGGGAAGCTGCTATGGTGAAAGTAGTACTCACTCACACTCCCTTGCAATACACTTCAAACCATAGAATATGTCAGAAACAACAAAACATTTGAACCAAAAATAGCATACTCGCATTTCAGATATGCTCTAAATTTTAAACACAACTTTAAGCTTACAAGGAGATGCAGAGTATTCAAAATAGAAGGGTCTTACCTCTTGATTATCCCCAGTCTTCTTTTTCCCATTACAAGTGCAACGGGATTGATTCTTACAGTTTCATGACAAAGTGCTTTACCTACGTCACCCTCCATAATCCTAGCTTCTGTTTTCACCTTTTCAGTGGAAAAATGACAACATAGCAGTCAAAACCAATGGACTAACATTCTCTAAGAACAACATTTACAAGGTTTCTTATTGGAATTACCATGGAAACTTCATATGCTTCTATTGCAATCCTTTCCATATGACTATCATAGCATGTACTGCTGTTGGAAATTGTAGATTTTCTTATGTTTCAATATGCATGCTATCTCCAATTTATTTACTTCAAGAGTTATGAAAAGGATTCCAAAGTTTTTTCACCAAGTATAAACACAATCCCAATGTCAGTATTGTAATTGCAAGGTAGTGATATGTAGTTTAGATTTGGTTTATGGGAAAGTTGCCAATACTAAACTTACACTTATGAAATTATACTGATTATAGTAGCAATCAATTAATCAATATGTATGCCAACTATCACTGTGGGACAAAGATAATACCCAGGTATGCCAAATGCCAATGAAAATCAAAATAAAAATCTTCAACTTAAGAATGCAATTTTCAGTATGACAGTACGCAAGATAAATACGATGACAAGTGTTATTCAAGATGCCCCGTCAAAGGATAAATACATATGCCATGCTTATGGGAAGAATTCCAACAAGTTGCAGAGATTAATAATACTGATCTTTACCATTAAATAAGCATCCAGAATATATCAGATGATCTTCTTGTGTTTATGTTTTAGGTGTCCAATAGATGGCTGACTGAGAAGACAATCACAATAAAGTAGGTGCCTTGTGGTAGGATGGAATTATGGGAAGACAAACCAGAAATATTTTAACCAACAATGATCTTTGGGACTATATTAGGGCCTAGGGTGTGCAACGTTTGAGATTTTATAGCTTAGGTGTCAAAGGGATGTTGGTAGGTTGGTGTAAGGTCAAATGAGCTAAGGAAATATGGTGATGGTTGCCTCCTTTATGAATCTACAGTTAAGAGTTTATGGAGAGTTGAGAGGTATGAATATGGTTGAATAGGGAGCCTAGAGCCCTTGCATTGAAGGTTTATGGCCTTGGGATCATGGAGGAAAGCATCCAATCCAAAGTGAGTGTAACGTAGGCCGTTAAGCTCTATAGGCCAAATCAGTGATGCAAATGGCCTTGCGTTGAGGGATAAGTTGGCTAGGGTTGAAGGGGATGGTAGCTAGGCTAGTTTAGGATGATAGGGGTGTAACCTAGGTATTCCTAATAATGTTTTTATGTTCCTTTGAAGTTTTGATCACTGTGGCCAAACAAAGCAACAAGTGCATCTTCAAAAGATAATGGTGTGTTCACTAGATCCTCCATTCTCTCATCAATGGGTGACTAGTACAGCTGGAAGGGTTTGTTTCATAGGGGTGCAATTTATCATTTTGCATTAAGAGAATAGGGCGGTAAACAAGCATTTATATAATCAATAAGTCTTAGAGGCCCAAACAGACCTTCAAAACACAACATTGCACTCACAGTGGGAGAGAACACAACATTGCACTCATAGTGGGAGAGTCTATTAGATGCTAGAATTCTTCTACAGCCATTGGAAGTGTTTCTCTTTGGGAGTGGAATTTCTACTTCAACTAGTTTGCAGTATGAATCATACAATGATTCACCCAGTTTTAACTTTTAGCTAAAAAGAAAGTCCCTGGTTCAACATCTTCGCTCCAAAAGAAATTTAGTGTTGGATGTTGCGATATTTTAGGTCTTTTCCACGTGGTATCCTCCAATGGAAAATCCTTCCAATGAATGAGGTATTCTAATGGTACCTTAGTCCTCAACTTATTTTCTACAGTTACCAAAAAATACCTTAGAATCAGAAGAATATGTCATTTATTATTTAGGGGAGGTAAAACATTGAATTTTAAAAAAAAATCCATACCACTTTTTTCAAGTATGAGACATGAATGGTTATGCACTCATGACCCTGATGGCAGCTCAAGTATATGCAACTTGTCCCACCCTTTATAGAAACCTATAAGGCACATAGTATTTAGGTCCAGGTTTCTCCACCCCTTTATCTTTGAGAGACCTCTGCTTGTAAAGGTGTAGCCTCAAGAAAACACAATCTCCCTCTTCAAATTCATACTCATTGTGGTGCTGGTCCTACTGGGATTTTATACTATCATGGGCTAGTATGAGATTCTCCTTAACTTGCTAAAATATCTGTTGTCTTTTCTCCAAGAAATCCTCAATATCTATCATTTAGTTTAAAGAATATTAACATAAAGATAATGGAAAGAAGAAAGTAGAGGCACCGCATGTACCTATAAAGGTCACTAATCTAGAAGTGGTTGTGCAGAAATAGCAAGAGACCCTAAAACTTACCTGATTGTATAAGGATGGGGATCTTCTTCCATCTAGAGGGATCACTAGTTCCCATGTGCCACCCCACAATACAACCAATTGCAAAGGTAATAATTCGTACTAAATATTGCAAGCACAAAAGAGGAGGATCCTTGGGAGTTGTTCAAAGATGATCATATATCTGAACCAGGATTGGAACCTGAAGAAGGCAATAATTGCAATCTTGTGACTGGGTTGGTTTTTCTATGAGTCTTCCAGGGATTTGTTTTCAACATTCAGAAAAAAGACAAATCGATATCATCAACCTCAACCTCTCCTAGACTTGAAAAATATACTGAAAATAAGTAAGCAATTATATCACATTCAAACTGACATGCACTTATAGAATAAGCTTTTTCATCTGATGATTCCAAATTCATATATAAATTCTTCAAAAGATGGATAACAGCTTTTTGCAAAACCTTTTCAAGATAATTTTTCAGACTATGATTTTGAATAATTTTACAATTGGGAGGTGCTGGCTTGAGCCACTAATACCAGCAGCAGTGGAAGTCTGTAAAGTTCAACATATGTAGAAAGTCAACAAATTGCAGAAGTAGCAGCATTATTTAGCTTTGGAAAAATAAAAAATCATAGATAAACGTAGTCATGCTTACAAAAATGTGAAATTCAGATCATATTTACAAACACTCCTAAGAGAGAACACTCCTCGCTACTGAGTCCTAAGAGAGACCCCAATATTATGCTGTAGATGCACACACACTGGAGTTAGGCTTTCCATGGGTTGAAGGTGATCTACAGTGTTCACTTGTATCTATTTTTGAGGCCATTGCGAACAAGATAGAATTTAAATTCTAAATATCATTATCATTTATAAGTTAAGGAAAAGGAAATTGGGTTAGTAGTTAACAAGGATTTTGAATGTGAAAGAGACAAAACATAAGTACACAAATTAAATGGAAAAGGCAGAAAACCAAAAGAATAAATACTCAGAAAGAAGTCATACCTGGTGGAAGATAAATTTCAAATACAAATACTCCATTTTGGTATGGAGTTCCTTTGGGACCCACAATTAAAGCTTTCAACAAATCCATTCTACTGGAATCTACCTGCACATGTATGCTGGAATCCCACTCTAGAGGAAGACTTGTCGACAAGGAAGCTATTTCTTTTGTATTGATACCCAAGTGCTTAGGGTATCTCTGATATTCTCTGCTTGTTCTTGTTTTTGTTTATGAAGTATGTATATGCTTTGTACTAAGATTGTCACTTGTTTCTTATTGACCCTTGGAGTATTACAGTGCTGACTGAAGATGTAAAAGGTTCTTTTTGATATATCATCATTTTTTTATTGTGCTCACCTGTATTATCAATGCTCTCATGATTTCCTCCTGACCCAGTGAAGTTGTTACTATAAGTGTGACGTGGAAAACCTGCTGCAATCAAGGAACAGTCCAGGAATTGGAGTGGATTCAAATTGTTTTTATACATCAAATCCTTCTTATGTTGATTTGAACAAGTTTCATCATTGGGGATTTCCTCCACTGAAACAGATGCTAACTGATCTGAATTAGCTTCACTGCACTCTGTCATTTCGGTATCTTCAACATCTGAAATAGATATTATCCGTGGTATGGTAGATGTTTGGTTCTGAGCTGCTTGTGCCAATCCATCGTAGCATTCCAAGAGACATGTTGAAATGCCAACATCAGCTTCTAAATTTTTGTCATCAATTCCTCCTGGGAATTTTCGCATGACAATTTTGGATTGATCATATATGTTCTTCATTTTACCAATTAAATAACCATCACTTCCAATTTTATGATTGGAACTATCAATTCCGTCACTTTCTAGGCAAGATCCCATCAATATTGAAAGGAGATCCGGATACTGTTTCATAGCTATCAATAGGGATACCAGTTGATGATAGAGCTTGTTCCTTGCACATATGTCTAACATGGAATCATTGATCATAAAGTATTCTAAAACTCGGTTAAGAATATTTTCCTGACTCAGAAGAACATAGGCTGATAAACCTAAGAAAGGATGAGAGCCATGAGACTATTTAAATCCAGTACCAGCACTCCAGACAGTTTTCTTCCCATGATTTGTTCTATCAAAAGGGGACCAATAGCCACCCATTGATACTGTAGTTGTCCAGTCATGATCAAAATCATGAGGTGCAATGCTAAGGTTGCTGTTAGTGTTAACAGTTACTGGGGTATACTCAATAGAGCTAACACCTATTGTGGTGTAGCCAAAGTTAACAATTTATGTGGGATAGTCATCAGATTTACCAGTTTCTGTAGTATACTCATGAAAGTTGACATTTCCAATTGTGTACTCATTAGAGTTGGCATTTACTGTTGTATACTCATTAGAGTCGACATTTACTGTTGCATACTCTGTAGAGTCGACATTTCCTACTGCATACTCGTTAGAGTTCACATTTCTTGTTGCATACTCGTTAGAGTTAACAGTTCCTTTGGTGTACTCAGTATGAATTGATTCAAGATCTACCATTATCCCATAGATTCTGTAGTTTGCTGCTTCCCTGCGAACATGACTACCTCTCCTTCCTTTTCTTTCAGACTGGGAATTGGACAACCCACATGCAGCACACCAAGAAAAGTCACATTCTGTACATACACAAAAGACTGGAGAATGCACATTTCCATCCCTTAGTAGACTCTCCAATTTATTTACAACATCATCAGTCTTTTCCTTCCCTGTAAAACCTCTATTCAGTATGGAAACTGATGAAAGAAAAGAAAATAGAGGACAAGAATTCAATTATCTATGTACATCTGTGGTAGTTCTAGATGAAGAGGACCATAAAATAACAACTGATTCGTCTTCCCTTGCTATCTATATTCATCAAAAAGGAGATAATCCTCTAGATTTAAATTTCCAATTTGCAAGCTTGAAATCATGATTTATTTCCCCACTCTGTTAAAACATAAAAGTAGCATACCTTTTCCTTTGCTGGAAGACATCCTCATAGATAATATTGCCTTCTTCTACTGACACCTGATACAATTGATCATATCCGACCTCACCATTGAACCGTAAATATTTTTGTAAGCAACCCACAATGAATTCTCATAGTTTTGCACAGTATCAACATCAAGCAGCTCAACTAAATTTGTTTTACTGAGCTCCAGTCCACACCTACCACATAGTAATAAATATAAATATATTTTCTCAATTATAAAAGTTAAGAAAATTTCTCCCTTTTCCTGAGAAAAAATAGAGTTAACAAGTACAAAATATATGGGGAATACAAGATCTTAACATGTCCAAGAAAATCACTATCATATCAAAGAAATACAGGAGAGAATAATTAACTGGTAAGAAAAGGGAAGATGCTTAAGATTTGTTGAAGAGGACAACCAAGCACTTTTCAGTAGCATTTGTCATGTTAATGGTAGTTGAATCTACTTCACGTATTTTGGCAATATCATTGTCTAATGCAAGTCTTTGAGAACTTTCCTCAGGCACCTCAATGCCCACTCAAATCTTCTAGAATCATTTTTCCTAAGACAATTGTGAGACAGTTGATTTTTTTCCTCCAAAAAGTGTGAGATAGAAGACAATTGTGGCAAAATATTGTCCTCATATAACTGATGTAAGACAAATTTGCGAAATAAATTAATCATGTAGTTTTGAAGGTAAATTTGTAGTGAAAATTCCTTTTTTGAGGAGTATTAATTAGTTAGTTTACTTGGCATGAAAAATACACATATCAATACAACAAGGTCCAAGAAATATGATAACATAAGTTGATCTTTTTCAATATTTGGTGTGAAAAAACTTAAATGCGTAATCCTGTCTAGATGCATTTCGATTGCCTAAACTCCAACTGCCATGTTTAAGGTCAAAACAACACAACCAGTCAAAAGTTTCCACAAATGCCTTGTAAGATGCTTATACATTACCTTGGGCATTGCAATTGTACTCTGAGATAAACATATGAGGGTTATGACATCTCCATTGAGTTCTCAATTATAGATGCCACATTAGACTTTAAGCAGACCCTACATATATGATGCTCGCAGCTGGTGACAAAAGTATCATCAGGATTATGATGTTCACATCTGCTGGATGGACCTGATGAAATAAACATAAGAGATTCAAATAAATAATATGATTCTAATTTTAATCATCTTTAAAATAAATAAACATAAGAGATTCATTATGTTTAAGTCCTGTAAGCAATTGCAAATGTATTATGCATACCTCACCTTTGGAATCAGCAAAATAAATGTACTTTCAAAAACAAGATGCCAGCTAATGTAAAGTGAATCTAAAATATTTATGGTCTGATATTTGTTTTGAAACATGATTAGGGGATACCAAAGGCACGGTTCCATACATGCATACAGGCTTAGTACCAGTGCCTTCCTACTTGTAAAATTTCCCTTGATTAAAAAACAATATTCAGCATACATCTTTCAGTTAAAATAATCAATACCTGATCCTAGTGAGGATCTCAAGCCCTGCAGAATTTTTCTTCATATAGCTGAAATTGTCATCAATGTTCTTTCTACCCAGCTATGTATTTGGTTTCCTTGTTTGTATGCAGTTTAAGTCAAAGATAAATTTTAACTAATTAGAAAAACAAAATTTTAGTTCTCTTCATATAGCTAGAATTATTAACAATGTAGGAGATGCACTCTTATTCCACTTTATAGCAAAGTAAGGGCATAACTATCAATCAAATATAGTGCATTTCTCTCCATAATATGTTTACACCAACTCTAATTTATTATGGTTACTTGAATCAGGCAAGATATGGTCTAAGCAATCTACAAAACTACAGACAAAACCTAGTATTTTTCCTTGTCAAAATCAACAAGGACTTAGTATTTTTCCTGGTCAAAAGGAAACAATATGATAGTACATTGAAATTAAACCAAGTAGATCCCTTGTGCCAAATTCAATATTCAAAGAAGGATTCAAAAGCCAACCCCATAAAAATGATTTGAAGGAACTCAAATCCAGGGACAATCTGACTTCCTCACACACAGATCATGCAAAAATTCACAAGAAATGCCATCCGATAAAACTCCTTACACACCACTGACTATTCAAAACTCACAAGACATACTAGCAATGTAGTTCATGCTTTCTATCAAGATCTCCAAAATCCAATTCGCTTATGTGGTGGCTATTAGAGCCCGTACAATACATCAGCACAAGAAAATATTTATTGGTTGTGTCATATACATTTACAATGATGGCCAAGTTGCCTGCAAGCTGATGTAAAAAATTCTATACCAACGACTCTACATCAAAGGCTCCACCCAAGTACCTCGAAATATTAGAGGAAATACTTTGATAAGTCATTTTAAGGAAATAACACATCAAACAGAAAAAATAAAGACTTAAAATTGAACAAAAATGGCCAGTATCCATTTCACCAACACAAATTCCTGAAAAACATCAGTCCACTGTACAGGAACCAAATCACACTGACTTGGGACATTTGCACTAAAATTTGAGCCCAGAAATAAATGTTGTTATGATTGTAAGGCAGAGGGATTTACAGTTACATTTATTCTGTGTTACAAAATAGAATATCTTCTGCACTTACATTTCTTTAACAGAGAGCACTTTCACCTAGGGCTAGAAAAGGTATCCAACTGTTTGCTGCTTCAGGATACTGTGGCTGTGAGGCAAGGGGTGGTTCTACCTCTTCTATACCATATAATTTATGAATGTTGGGCACTTTTTTTCTATCCAATGCACCATATTTCCCACATTATTCACCCAGGTTTGTTGATAAACAGGTCTTCAATTATGCCAACCTATTACAAGCTATCAGGAGGATATCCAACATTACATCATAGGTCAGTTACTGTTGTTTCCACCACAGGATTTGCTCAGATTGTTCCTTCATTTTGTTTGGATGCTGCTATTTACAGTCAGAACTGAGTTTCATGGTTATTCAAAGCCCTTTTACTAATGATCTCCCTCAAAAGACTTATCAGACTTGTTTCCTCACCACTGTACTTGTCTACAATGTTCCCAGAATTGATAATCACCATGATTTGCTGCTGGTTTCACTCATATGCATACCCAGAATCTACTCAAAACTGTCCAAATTTGAAAAAAACAAGGTTTTGCCTTTAGTACAACACAATTTCTTGGGACAATATTAGTAGCCTTTAAATGGTATGTCGTGAGGCCTACACCCATTGCAATTGACCTGATGGCATGGAGTTGATCCAACATGACATGGAGAGATTTATATTTCCCTACAATGATATATACTATTAGAATATAGTATCCTAACAACTAAAACCCAGTGACCCCATAGTTTATGTTTCACTTTGGATTTGATTATCCCACTTATTTATAGGGTACATCCATGAAATATTTTTGTCTTTCCCTTTGTTGCATGGCTAGGGTGACATACCTCCATCATAGTGGTAGTTGCATAGGTGGACACTAACTTGGTTATGCCATTATAGTCTTATTTGAAGATTAATTTAACCCTTTGCAAGCTAGGTACTATTAGAGTTAGGGTGAAGTAATTGTCGCCACTGTAACTATTTATAAGTATCAATGTGATTATGGCTTCTGCCTAGCTCTTGTGAAGACTCAAAAACTCTACATATTCCACTTTAACAAGCCATTAGAACTAATAAATGCAACTCCATAGTCTACAGACAATGGTCTGGCAGTAAAGCAGAGTGCTTGTCATAGTCATGGCCCAGGTTCAAACCTCACCAAGCTTGCTTCCCCTCGTTGTTTGTCTAGACCAAGCAAACAAAGGCAGTTGTAGGAAATGGATGTTTTTTGATGATATATGTGTTCGACCTTATAAAATGGGATTTCCCTTTGTCAAACACTATACAATAGGATTTTTCTGTGTCAATGTGTGTGTGTGTTTTGCTGTATTTTCCTACAAACAAAATAAACCAAGACTACCCAATTACCTAGTGCATGAATTAGGATAGATTTATCCTTATGGAAGTAATGCTGATGTGTTACCAATTATGACATTAAGCATAATATTTGAAAATTTGCAAAACTCATAGATCCGATTGTCTATCTGACTTTGATTATCCTTATATATACTGGTCATTTGGAGGAATCAACTCTCATGATTGTTCTGAGTTGTGGTTAAAAGACAACCCTACAATATTCTCCCCTCCTAAAAACTGATTTAGTAGTATAACTAAGAGATGGGACACAAATGCAAATAACCATCCCAATATCTGTTAGCTAACTCGTGCATTGGTGCTTTGGTTTTAGATTTATACCATTAATCATACTAGTAATGCAAGTTATGCCCATAATGGTGGCATGGATCAATATGCATACATACCGAATAAACATTTCAAATTAGACAAGGACTGAAGAACTGTTCCTCACAGACAACATACACTCGAATTAACTGTCAATGATGTTTCTGGGAATGATGATAAGCTTACAACTTCAACCCAATGCTGAAAGGTTGTTCACTTTCCTTTCTCATCCTTGGATAATCCCTTTCCAGGATGCAAACAGTCCCCTAATATTTATTCCAAAAGCATAAATGGAGGCATATTTTTGCAGGCAAAGTCCATCATGAGGTGAAAATAGGTGTTAAACAAATTTAGAATGTTAAACCAATTTTTGCAGGAAAAGCATAACTTGTTAAACCAATTTAGAATGTTTGCAGCCAAAAGAAATAAGAGAACAAATCACAAAGTAAGCATAAGACTTTCGCAGCCTTTACTCTTCCACGTGACCAGCGTGAAACAACAATGTTGCAAATTCTATTGCTTGCCACATGTATGCACATTTTAACAGACTTTTAATAATAACTCAGTAGATAGTATATTTAAAATATGTACCACAAGAAGCACCAAAATTCAAAATTCACCATCCATGAGTCTTGACTAGTTCCACATACAAAATTTAAAAGCACCATGATAGCACTAGTTTCAGATTAGATAATCTGTAGTGTATTATTTAAATGAATGAACTAAAATATCTATGGTGAAACACCAAGGAAAAAATAACAATTAAATTAATTAATTCATACTGATCAATTATGGCTGCAATGGAAGTCAAGTGATTTGGCTCAAGGAAATGGTCAAGAGATTTTGGCAATCGATAATGTCTTTGGGAATACTACCTAAAAAGCTATTTCCCTAAAGTTCAATGTTGTATACAGAATTCCAATGTTCAAAGGATGGAAGCATGCCTGATAAATTTGAGAAAGATGTTGAAAATATTTGTAGGCTCGGAGAAGGCCAGATATTTGAATTTTGGAGGAAGGTTGCCTTGGAGAGAATTATGAGAAACATTAAGCAATTGCAAACTAGGTGAATTTAAGAGATCAGAAGGAATAGGCCCACTAAAATTTTTACAAGGGAAATCCCTGTAATTTAAGTTTGGAGCTTTCCAAGGCCTGAAGGAATGTGACCACTAAGATTATTATGGGCCATCCAGACCCTATACAAAGGGGCACAATTTGTAAGATTGTGAGGGATTTCTCTAGTTAATTGGTTAGAGAAGAGGATAATCCTTTCTGATTTGTTTCCTACACAGAGGTTAGAGGGGATGGGTCCTATTTTTTTATTAGTATATGCATCAGATTATACTAGCCTAGAATTTTTACCCAACTATTCAGGAATGCTTCATGACAGAGAATTTTCCAGATATACAAAATTTGCAGACTAGGAAGATCAGCAATTCCCTTAGGGATGCCTCCCCTGATTTTGTTGCAATTCAGGTTCAATAATGTGAGCTTTTTGAGCACCTAAATATCTTTAGGAATCTTTCCAGTGAGCATGTTAAGAGATAAATTGAATCACTCCATGTTTGCAATATTGCTCAACTGCCATGGGATGAATCCAGTAAGCTTGTTATTGTACAGTATCATTGTCTCTAGCCTCTTTAACTTTCCCAGTTCCAAAGGCAAAGGACCAGTTAAATTAGAATTTGAAATATGCATAAACTCCATCTTTGACATGTTACCCAATTGCCATAGAATCCCACCCTTGTAAATATTGTACCCAAGCTCCAAATGCCTGAGCTGCTGCAACTTCCCAAGTTCTGGAGGGATTAAACCACTGATCACATTTCCTACCAAACTCAGGTACTCCAGTCTGGACAATTCACCATATTTCCTGGGAATTCTCCCATTGAAGTAACTCCCAACAAAGTTCAGCATCTGCAAATTAGCGAGCTCGACAAACTCCCATGGAAGGGCCCGGTAAAATCATTTCTCTAAGAAGTGAAGTTCACAAGGTTCTTCAACCCTGAAACTTCCCCAGGGAAGGATCCATTGAAGTAATTATAGCTGATGTCAAGGCTTGTCAGACTGTAAATCCCAAAAATGGCTTCTAGCAATGGCCCATGAAACTGGTTGTCTCTAAGGTTGAAGCTCAAAATGCGGGTAAGCAACTGGACTTCTTGTGATACTGAGAATGTGCCAGTGAGGTTTTTGCTTGACAGATCCAGTGCCACCACCCTAGACTCATTGTTACAGGTAATTCCAATCAATGAACAAGGAGACACATACATACCATTGATTCTATATTTCCAGTCTGAGAGTTTTCCTAAGCTATCCACAAGGACTGATTTGAGTGCCAATAGGGCACTGACCTCCTGACGCACTAAGTATCATAACATGGTCCTAAAAGGATGTGCCAAGTATGAAAATCAACAATGAAGACTTCAATGAGGTCTAATTAGCTCTAATTAGCTCAACCCTAAATCTATTAAGTGCCAAGAGGGATAAAAAACTATGAGGTCCAAACCTCTAAAATTAATAGAGTCCATATTAATATGGATCTGTGCTTAGTGTGCTTGGCTATTCAGACATTTTTATGTTAGTAGGAGAAATGCACACAAGAAGAAAAATGCACAAACATATTCATCCCTCCAGTTGTATATCACCTCACTTATCTCATCACAAAGATCCCACTTTGCTGGGAAGCATTGGTATTGTGTGCGAGTATTTATAACAAAACTAGATGTGTGCATTCCTTAAGAGATAAAGTTTGTTTGCATTCAATTATCGAGATTTGACTTAGTTTTTATGCATCCACCACAATGTTTTTACTATTTAGGTGTCATTATGCTTCAGAAGAAGGGAAGAAGAGAAGGTATATATGCTTTCTAAAATAGATACATGCATTTTTCTCCCATTGATACTAGACAATAATCTATATTGCTCCATTTTTATTTCTTTAAATTATATGTGAAAGTCACATTGAGTTTAATCATGTGAGTCAAAATGGTGTATCCAAAAAGAAAATGGTTGTTTCCATGATGAAAAGGATAATATCTCATGGAGGTCATAATTACTATAAAATGGATTTCAATAACAAACTAAGTAATTAAGATGAAATAAAACATGGTAAATCATAGGAATGAATGTTTTGTTTTTCCAACTTTTCCTTAATATAATTTTTTCCAGGAGTCTATCGAGCCCTTCAAAACTTTGTCCAAGGGTTCAAATTTGGCATGTCTTTTAAAACCAATGAGTCTAGTGTCACACTTTCCTATCCTATTACATGAAAGAAAGACTCTACCCAATCACTATGGTTTTTCAGTAGACAAAGTTAGAACTAGTTGAGACGTTTTGACTCTCATACCAATCGCTAGATCCCTTGACCCAAAAGCTAAAGGAGGATTTCAAACTCTCTAACCTTGAAAAGATAGTTTTGGATTGGATTAAAGAGCTTATTCCATACTCCTTGTTAAAGTTAGAGATTCAATTCTCCCCTAACTGATGGGAGGACTTGAAAAGTCAATCAATGGGCATAGGTGGTAGTGACACAAACATGTGCTAGACACCCAACTTAATAAAATTAAAAGACTCAAGCCTAAACATTATACCTAGATCTTCAAAATTTGTAGAGTGTGGAAAGTTGGAAACCTTTGGTGGACCTGAAAATGCTACCTTTGGTTGGTCCTTCATCTTGGGTTGGGTTGTTGTTTTCCATAGACTAGATCTTAGAAACCTTGCATCCTTTGCGTTCATTCTGTCAATAGATTGAAATCCTTAAGAACCTTTTTTGTTTTTTTTTTCAAGTGAACTTGGAAGTATCAAAATCATGCATACATCTCCTCTCCACTCCCTTTCATAAAAGACTGCCATGTTAAGAGATCAATTACACTTAACTGTCGAGTTTCAACTTGCCTCACAGAGTCACAACTCATTACAATTGAAATTTTGTTTTTAATCTAGAAATACACTGAATGAAATTTTATTTAAAGCCCGTGCCCCAAACAAATAAATTCTTTTCATGGGTCAGCAACATGTTTATTTGAACTAATGTCTCATTATAAATCACAACAAGTGGAACTGGAAGTGGTACAATTTTTACAACTCTTAAATTATTGAGATGGAAATCCATGCACCATAAGCAGGGAACCCCCTACCAAGTCTCTCACCCCTCTTCCTCAATTCATGCAATATCAATGGAGAGAGGGAGGCCATGACATAGATCTACCCGAGCCATGAAGGAGAGGCAAGAGTGTCACCAAAATTAGCCACACAACTCTCCTACAACCCTCATTAAATGATAAATTCCTGACTCTTGTGCTAGTTGGGATGATGTTGTAACTCGTACATCACATGGAACCAACAAATGATGGGTAGAGGCCATCCAATAATGATAAAAATGATCCCAGCATCCCCATGTAGACCTAATCACAACAAATTTAATGAATCTTCTTAATGTTTGTTGTCATTCCATTTTATGCCTTAATAACAATATTTTGCGGGAAATTCAATTTTTATGTTTTATGGCTAAGTGGATTTTTTGGGGACACTCAATTTGAATGTCATGTTAACCATACTACATCAATGTGAGCTTCTGGCATACAATTATGGATATATTTAGGGTGAACTCGGCATTGAAAAGTTTTCCATTGTGCATCAATGGTTCATGTATATTATACAACATGGACTCTACATTAAGGAGTCCATCATTCAGCTTCCACAGTTCACAAGTATCATATCCATATGGGTACCTTGTTGCAGGGATTTGTTCCAACCCTGCCATCTTTTCCTAGCACTACTTCTAGGCAAACTCAAAAAATGTAGACACCGCAAAGGATCCAAGTATAGATCATTTTAGAAACCCTTATGGAAAGATCTATCTCAATCCACAAATATAAATACTACTTCAATTACAAGAGAAACATAACAACAATAAATCTAATATGAAATTTTATTTAAACATGCTAAAACAACATAGCTTTCAGCCCCAATGTCCTAATAAATCATTGTAATAAAACAACCATAAAACTTGCTCAATGCATGAGAAAAATCAGTTCTGCAACACAAATTCATGAAAACTATGGTAGTACACTTCATATTATCATAGTAATGAAGATAGAGTACAAAACCTTAGCTCATCCCAAGCTAGTACAACAGATCCTTCCAACTCATCTCAAGCAGGGACTCTTCAATGCATTCCGAAATCTACAATGTCCATTTGTGACTGCCACAAATTGTGGCCCACAATACAAAGGCCAAGTAAGGAATCCCACCAAGCTCTACAATCCAATCCATGGAGTTTCAAACAAGCCAGCATCACACCAAAATTCAAACCCAATCTCTCCCATGTGCATCACATAAGCCATCAAGGATATTATCACATGCATCCCACAGGCTTCAATACTCAACACTTGTTGTCACTTCTCTCATTCATCATTTGTGATCATTTGGAGGCTTGAGATTTTAGAATAGAGTCATAGACTTAAATTTTAGACTGATCTTGGCAATTCTTGTGGGTTGTTGGAATCTCAATTAGGACTTAGGAGGAAAGATTAGGAGGGTATACTATAGCCTATATTCCAACTTCAAATTGAAATTTCAAGGGCCCTCAAGACTCTAGAGGCTATTTAGAGCCTCCTTGATATTGTATTTTGTTTCATATTATTATATGTAGTGCACTTGGTGCCATTTTGATATATTAAGTTCTGATCCATACACACACACACAAGCAGACTTTGCGTATTTTTATCTAATGGTTTGGGATCATAGTTTAGAATCTTTATTATTTTTTTTCATTAAATTTATAATATCTTATGTATTTTTTAGTAAACTGAGTCATTAATTTCAAATTGATCTAACTCAATGTCGATTCTGGTTTGAGTGGGGCTGACCCTTGACCCGTTCCAAGCCCGAGTTCAAGCTCTAAAACATTGGTTAGCATCACACCAAATATCAATCTAAGTTACAACGTAGTTATAACAAAGACACTATATTCCCTTTAGATATAATTAGGTGAGGGAGTCCAACAATAATACATGGATTAAGTCCACAAGTAAACACTAGGCTAGTTAAGCCAACAAAAAGAACCCAAGTGGAGTGCTACACTAAGCATATAAGCAACACGACACATCCTTTAGGAGTTCCATATCCATATTCTGTCTTTGGCATGGCTGCGCTATGAAACATGTTCGACACATGTTTAGTACATGTCTTGAAACAAGAATCGTACTAAACACATGTCAAAGACATGTCCTAGACGTGTCTCACATGTCCAACACATGTGGGTAGAAAAGTGACATATAAGATTCTCAAAAAAAAATCTCAATAATTTTTCTCACTTTCTAAAGAGGGGGAAATATATCTCAAAATTTTCCATTGTGTAGATGAATAGTAAAACCGAGATTTGATGGGATTCCATGTATTTTGAAGGCGAATTCGCAAACCATATTTTCCATTTCTTCAACAATGGTGATTTTCTTCATTCATTCCACAGAAACCATGGCACAATCAGCAATGGTAGTCATTAAAGGTCAAAAGAAAGATGGGAATGTCAGTGTTGGTGTCCCCCCCCCCCTCCAAGCTCATATATCTCTACTAATGCTAGTACTCCATCTGCTGCAAGGGTAGAAGCCAATGTTGAAAATAACCCTTTTGTAGCAACTTCCAAGATAACAAGCTCGAGAAAATAATAAATAAAGGGAATTGATTCTCTATCAAATCAGTTTGAAGTTGTCATATGTAGAACTAATGTAGGACTTGATTCTTCAAATTCAAGTCTGCAGTTAAACCACCAATGCAAGGAACTTTTATTGTCCCTTAACAAAGATTAAAGCTAGAATATATGGTATGTGTAGCAAATGATAGTTGGTTAAAAAAAACAATTTTATTTGGTTATCTTAAGGGTTTGCAGGCTTACAGAAAGGCTATTATCCTATTCCTTGAATCCTTTTCAAATGGTTCTTTTTAGATCAATAAAGTTTATGACCCTTGATATGTGCCACAGTTGATCATTAAATATGCTTGGGAAATGAGAAATGACAAGCATGCTTCTAGCATTGTCTCAAGAATAAAAAAAATCATGAGCATTGGAGGCTTTTTTTCTCTCTACAATATGTATTATGCCAACCATTTGGAGCATGGTCCTAGAAAGTACTGTAGTATTTTATGGTTTGTAAGAAATTTTGAAATTCAACTTATTTAATTGCACCTAAGGTCTAGGAACAATTGATCACATTTTTGTTGAAAGAGAAAGGACAACAAGCATATTGAAAAGAACGATGGCAGTAGGAACTAGATGGAGATGGCACTGAACGACGATATCCTATTTCAACTTACAGTCATGGAAAAGAACTTCATTCTTGCAGTTTAATCCCAAGCCATGAAGAATTCTCAATGAAAATGAGATCTTTTGTGTCTTGAGTTTTCAGTCAAGACACAACCTATATTAAGGATATTGTCTCTCTCTTTTGCACAGAGGCCATTTGGATAATCCCAAAGTATTTTTCATTTTCTTTAAACACAAAAAAAATCAGACCACTCTTCGACATGGTTATGTTTATCGTAGTATGTTCAATTCATGTTAAATCATTATATTGCCAATATACCATAGGATTCATGTCCACTCCATTTTATGGGTATAGAAAAAAATCATGCTAAATCAATCTATTTCCTCCTCACATCGACAGAGAATACTTTCAAGGCACATAAAAAAACAAGGGAGAGGAAACAGGGCATTTACTAACCTAAGAAGGAGAAGTAGATTTGAATTTTGTTCCTGCAAATCCCTTCTCAGCCTCTTTAGGAGCCTCCAAGTTCTGTCATGTGTTGTTGTTTCTTTTTCAATTACAACAAGATATATAGAGAATTTCCCAAACCCCAAACACATTCTCTAACATGCTTGAGTTATTGAATTGCCCCTCAAACCCAAACGCCCTATCCTGCTACCAAAGCCAAAAAATTGGCACCATTCAAGCCAAATCGTTGCATAGAGGAGTAGATCAAGCCATATTATTATGGATTTCACTGCCATCATAAAACCCTCGCCGAAAATTTGGTGCCAATTGAGCCATGGCCAAAAATTGACAATGGATTTCATTGCCATCATAAAACCCTCACCGAAAATTTGGTGCCAATTGAGCCATGGCCAAAAATTTGACACATTGGATTTCACTACCATCATAAAACCCTCACTGCCAATTGATCCATGACCAAAATTATGACACCAATGGATTTCACTGCCATCATAAAACCCTCGCCGAAAATTTGGTGCCAATCGAGCCATGGCCAAAATGTTGACACCAATGGAGTCAAATCTCTATTTAGTGGAGCAGATGGAGACTTTTCACGACCATCATAAAAAAAAAAAATTGGTGCCAATGGAGCCAAACATCTATGTAGTGAAGCAGATAGAGACATATTGTTATGGGTTTCGTGGCCCTTATCAAACCATCGCAATATAGTTCCACACTCTAGAACTATGGCGGGCGACCAAATTATGGGATTTCCCCTGGAGTGTTCCTCAAAAGCTGGGTATACCAATTGTTCCACCTCGCTTGTGGGAAGAGAATTTTAGGCTTGGTGAACCACCTAGAATGGGATAATCATTGTGGTCTATCATATCCAACATTTGTCAAAGGGATCTTTATCACTATCATGGCTAGGGTGTGTATTAACATTTTTTTAATGATTTTGTTTTTTATTTACAATATTATATCATAAATATGTTATTAAACTTTGGTTTTAATTTATATATATGTGAATATGTTAATGTTTTGTTTATATATGAAATTTTATATTTATATATTAATGTTTTTTTAATAATATTATATTTTAAATGTGTTTTAGTAACATAGACCTTGATTTTAGTTTATAATTGTGAATTTAAATATTAATGTTTGTTTATATATGAAGTTTTATATTTATATATTAATGTTTTATATGTTAATGATGATAGTTTTTTTTTTTAAGAAAACAAAATCATTAGTACTCTTTTTCAAGCCGAGAGAAACCAACTGCATGTTGTCTAGTATTTTGAGAAGGAATTATAACGATAAATTGTTGATGTTTTTATGAGGGGAGTGATATTATGATAGTACATTATTAATTTACTAAATTATAACACTGCATATGGATTTAGAAACCCTTCTCTAAATCCATATACAGTGTACAAGCCTCTGAATCCATCTGTAGTGTTAGAATTTAATAAAATGTACAAATTCATTGTTAAATTTGTAATTTTTTCCATTGCCGGAGTAACACAACTAAAAATGACCAAATAAATGACCAATCGTATTTGGTCATTTATAGTCTAGATATCCCGTGATCAAATTTGGTCATTTATCTTGGTCTTTTTTAGTTGGTTTTTTATCCCGTGACCAAAAGTGGTCATTTATCTTGGTCGTTTTTAGTTAGCTAACTTAGAATTATCAATTTTGGTCATTTATCCCTTTAAAAAAACTGTGGTGACCAAAAATTTTGGTCTCGTGGTCACTAATCTCTCATTTTCCACTAGTGGGATGAATTCTACTACCAGGCTTCTACGAGTCCCAACCGGTGCAAATGTGATCTTAACAATCATTTCCAGGAAACCATAGGAAAAGGAAGGATTATGAAGGTTATAATTATATTTTTATAAATATAATACCAATTTATTCAGGTCTGAAATAGTTATGTATAGCCACAAGAAAATTTAAGTGTCGCACTATGAAAACTAGTTACCGGGATTGCACAACTAGTCAAATTTCAGTGGTTTCCAAATGCATTAAAAGAGACACTAAAATTTTGTTTTAAATAGGGGATGTCATAATTATAGAATTAAATAATGTTAATAACATAAATCGAAAGGAATGGAAATTTTTAGATACATAAATTTCTTTGAACTAGAAAGCTAGTCATTTTAGACATGAAATCTAGGTAAGGTGTAAACGATTAATAAGAAACTCGATAAAAACATATCACATTGTTATGAAATTGGAAAATATAGCAAATAATAATATAACATTACCACAAGGGTCAAAATACTTCCCACAAGAATCTCATAGGTAACCTCTCATAGCAAAACTCCAAAAATATGGCATCTGGAGCTAGGAAATCAAAGGGAATCAATACTTGAACCTCCCAAACTCTGTGAGTGACCTATGAGTGGTGTGAAACTGATATTAAACAATATAATTCACATCATACCATTACAAATATAATATTTGGGTGGAATTTCCCATTACATTACTCCAAAACTGCCAATACTACATAGAATTGAGAGGAGAGAAGAAGAATAAATATCACTGATAGGAGGCATCCAATATCTTCAAGATGATATGATAATGGAATTAAAGAGACATCAACACCGGCAAATAACCTTATTCAATGGATTAAATGAATTGAGAGCAGATATGAAACTCCAAAACACAAATGATAAAAAGGTTGTTAGATGGGTGTGCTTTCATTGTTTTATAATATAATTAGGATTCAATATTAAATTTGGTACAATGAGTGGCCCACTTTACTTGTCCAATGCACCATAATAAATGCATGAGGAAACCTGCTTGTTTTGTTGCTTTTTCGCTCACATGCCTTTTTCTCCCTTTCGAAACTGTTCCTTCCAAGAGTTACTTGATTTTAGGATGAATTTATTTTATCCACTTTAGAAAGTGCTCCCTTCCTTATTTTAGGTTGAATTTCATTTTCTCTATTTTACAAACTGCATCTCCAAAAGTTTCCTTATTTTTTACCCTAACATATTTTTTTGCAGTTTCCTCCTTTACCCTAGCTTTTCTCTTATTACTGAATTTGCAGGATCCATCTTTTTGGCTTGAGTGCTTTTGTCATTTTCTTGATTTGCTTGAGTCTTTCCATTTATGCATGCCAATGCATGGTCCACTTGGACCCGTGCACCCTCCTGTCACATAGGCATAACTTAATCACAAAATTTATTAAAATAACATAATAATTAATAAGATTAGAACTTGCATATAGTCTAGTTGCACATAAATGTTTATTTATTTACAAAATACCTTTTGTAAGCTAGAAACACTAGGGTTTTAGGACATAAAACATCATGGTCACTTGGGATGGACATTACACATTAAATTTAAAGTGTATAAACTTACATCTAGAAATTATATTATATTAGTATTGTATATTATATAGTATATTAATATATTAAATATGTAGTATATAAATAGATTAACATTATATAATATATTAAAATTATAATGTAATAATAAATTAACTATATAATATATATGCTAGCATATTGTATATTTCCTAAATATTGGTATTTTTTTGGAATGGACGGACCCGAGGGGAATTTAGAACTTTTTGAACTCAGGTGCGAAGAGAACCATGACAAATGGATGCACATGTAGAATTAATGAAGTTTGTGAAATTGACAATTTTTAGCTAACATGACTCAAAATACATGAACTTATCGAAACTTTAATAGACTACCAAGAGGGCCAAACAAAAATGCTTTTGTTGAGACAAAATATGAACGTGACCAATACGATGAACCAAACACAAAGAAACCAACTTCACGATATGATATGTGAGAGGAGAACCATGATGAATGGATGCATATGGAAATTTAATGGAGGTTGTGAAAATGACAATTTTTAGTTAACATGACAAAAAATACATGAACTTGCTGAAACTTAGTTAACATCCATTCTCAATCAACTATGCAAAATAAACCCTTATAAGACCTAGCTTTCTAGCATTTTGAGTAGTATATTTTTACAACCAACACAAATCCATATTAACTTTGAATCCAATAACCACTAAAAAAGAAAATCCTTTAAATAGAAATCTTTTTATAATTTAACATTATCTATCTTTTGATAATTTAAGATTATCTATGTTGTCACATTTATCACTACTAGTATCTACCAAGCATAACTCCATAAATATTATCATTTATCTCTTCAATCCAAAAAACAAAACCCCATGAGCCAAATTATTTATCTCTTTAATCCACAAAAAACATGTGATTATTGCAATTCTATGTGTGAGCAATTTTTACCGAACTCAACCCCATTAACCTTATCATCTATCTATTCAACCCATCAAACACAACCCCATTTTCCTTATCATCTATCTCTTCAACGCACCAAAAAAAACTCATTAACCTTATCATCTATCTCTTCGACACACTAAACAAAACCCCATCAACCTCCCAATTTCTACCCACACACAACCCCATTAACCTTATCATTTATCTCTTCAACCCACCAAACAAAAACCATAAACCTTATCATCAATCACTTCAACCCACCAAACAAAACCCCATCAACCTCGCTATTTATCTCTTCAATCAATTGAGAATCCTTGTTTATTGCTATTCTATTTGTGAGCAATTTCCCATAAATATGTTTTTTGTTTTTTTTATACTTTCCTCATTTTTCTCCTTGGATTCTTCTCCTAACCTTCACCTACATAAAATGATGCTTAACAAATGAAAACAACCATAAATTGCGGTATAATCTCCCGACATTCAACATTCAACCTTTAAGGTTTAGGTTGGTCATTAAATTAAGTCGGATCGGTCCAATACATAATAGGCAATGGGATGTAGAAAGGCCATTTGTTTTTTCATGTATATAATAGTTTAAAAAGTTGGTTTGTTTTCTCAAGTTCATCTAATCAGATAGGGCTCTTTGGATAGGGATTTTTTCAGTGCGGCCGAAATCACCCTTGGATCTCAATCAGCATTATTTTTTCACTTTTCACTGGCCTTGCTGAATCCCTCAGTCGTAATGGAGTGAAATTCTTCCTTCTATGATACAAAATAACTTGTTAGGTCTCTGGCTTCTAGTGAGCCCCAGGTGATTGAAGAAAACAGAAGGAGAAATGATATTGGTGAAGGGAACAACGATGGTGAAGTGAACGTCAATATTAATAGTGACAACACGTATCAAGCAATGAGAAGGGGCCGTCCACGTGGGTCCAGAAACAAACATAAAGACAACCCTCTATTCAACCAAGATACCCATGTAGATGCAATGTTGCCTCATGTCGTACTAGTTGAACCTAGCACTAATATAGTTCAGAAGCTATGTCAAGTTTACCAAAGGCTTGGGGCAGTGGGAATCAATGTGATGAGTGCTACAGTGATGGTGGCTAATGTGACCATCTCTAGGGCTGACTTAGAGGTGACATACTTCGCTGGCATATTTCAGATACTCTCACTCTCTGGCTCTTATCTCCCACATTTCTATTCTGTAACTATGGTTGCTTCTTATAATGAGCAGGTCATTTCAGGAATGGTTGAAGGTGTTCTTGTAGCAATTGATAGTGTTCATATTATTGCTTAATCCCGCAATGATCCATCTTTGCACATAGTTTGTCTCACCTCTCATGGTGGGGAAGGAAATGGCAATGCAGGGCTCCCTTGTGCTCCATTCTCTGGGGCCACTAGGTACATGACATCTTTGGATTTTTCTTTGTACAATGAATCGCCCAGTGGAAATGCAGTTCATCCTAGTGGCCACTAGGTACATGACATCTTTGGATTTTTCTTTGTACAATGCATCGCCCAGTGGCAATGTAGTTCATCCTAGTTCTCCATTCTCTGAAGCCAATGGGTACACACCATCTTTGGATTCTTCTGTGTACAATGTCGAAACTGATATAGTAACTAATGTTTTGATTCTAATGTCAAAACTGATACTGTTCATATTATTTTTGGATACTTATTTTTTAATTTTTTATGTTGTTCATATTAAATTTTTGATAACTGATACTGTTCATATTATTGTTGGATCCTGCAGCGATCCATATTTTTTTGATGCTTCTCATATTATTGTTCATATTTAATTTTTGATAACTAATACTGTTCATATTATTGTTGGATCCTGCAACGATCCATCTTTGCACATAGCTCGTTTGACCTCTCTTGGTGGTGAAGGAAATGGCAATGCAGGACTCCCTTCTGTTCCATTCTCTAGGGCCACTAGGTACATGCCATCTTTGGATTCTTCTGTGTACAATGCATCGCCCAATGTCAATGCAGTTCGTCATGGTACTCCATTCTCTTAAGCCATTGGGTACACACCATCTTTGGATTCTTTTGTGTACAATGTTGAAATTGATATAGTTGTAACTGATGTTTCGATTATATTGTTGAAATTGATATAGATGTAACTTATATTTTATTTTTTGATACTGTTCATATTATTGTTGGATACTTATATTTAATTTTTGATGTTGTTCATATTTAATTGATAACTCATACTATTCATATTATTGTTAGATCCTGGAGCATCCAACTTTTTTTTATGATGTTCATATTATTGTTCAAATTTAATTTTTGATAACTAATACTATTCATCTTATGGTTGGATCCTGCAGCGATCCATCTTTGCACATATCTTGTTTGACCTCTCCTAGTGGGGAAGGCAATGGCAATGTAGGGCTACCTTCTGCTCCATCCTATGGGGCCACTGGGTACATGCGATCTTTGGATCCTTCTGCGTACAATGCATTGCCCAATTGCAATGCAGTTTGTCTTGGTCCTCCATTCTCTGAAGCCATTGGGTACACACCATCATTGGATTATTTTGCCAATGTATATGAGATGTTAGCCAAAACCAAGTCGACTAAACTTGATTTTACCACTCATTTAATATTAAAAAATTAATTTTCACTTTTTCACGTTGACCTCTTTTTCTTTTTCACTTGTCAGGTGAAACTTGTCTATCTCCTGACTAGAAAAGTCTATCAACTTTGGTTGGACTTTCTACCTGACTGATTTACTTCGACTTACTTGTCGGTCCTACCAACTGATTTTACCTCAACCACTTGTCACTTCGAAGTTGGCTGACATCGACCTCTAAGTCCGCTCACCTCTTCGACCACTCAAGTCTATTGATCTCTTCGACCCCTCAAGTCATTTTACTCAACCGAACTTTCAAGTCAGCTTACTCAACTGACCTTATCGCTTCACTTTGGTCGAAATCTATAGAGTATTTTTCTTAGTCTAAGAGACCTAAGAAATTACAAATGCTTTTCACCTGTGAGTAAGATGAAGTAAAATAGACATATTAACAAATCCAAATAACTTTTAAAACATATGCCCAAATATGTAGGAAGACTTGAGTCGACCAATGTCCCATAAAACCATGGAACTTTCACGCGGTGAGAAATTTATGGGTTTTTGTTCTTTCACTCAACTGTAATGGTAAAATACATTTACACAAGTAAATCTGGAATATTGTGTGGCCAAATAAACACATTCAACCATACACTATTTCATATATATAACTTATGTGAAAATAACAAAGTATTACAAACTTGCCGGTCCAGACTTGTCAGTCTAGACTTGTCAGCTCATACTTGTCAGTCCAGACTTGTCTGCTCACCAGCTGATCCTTTTGACAGAGCTTTGGCTCTTTGACTAAATCACATACACATACACGTAAGCTTGAGCTTCAACTTCACTTTTCTCACCCTCAGTTCCTCTGCCTCTCTATTGTGTCTGTAAACTGATTTACAAATTTCTTCTTCTATTTATAGGAAGCCTGAAAATTGCTTCTACATGGGTTGACTGACTCACCATTAAAGACTATAATAACTATCTTCGTAACAACTTAGCTTCAGAAATAAATTCGACTGGTTTAAATTGCCTAATCCTGGACTCTTCCCTCTTGTCAGACTGATCGACAAGATCTTGACTGATACATACTCTGACAGATTCGGCTGAGAGTCAGGTATAGATCTATGAGTAATTACTTTTTCCAACACTAGAATCATCCTGATGGGGCATGGTTGGCTAATACTTGTGCTCCTGGAAGATTCTAATAGTTGGTGTTTTGATTCGAGTTGAATAGTTAACATAGTGAAATTATTATGTGATAGTCATTTAGATATTATCTTAGATTTTGGACTTGCAGTGTGAGCGGATTAATAAGATACATGGTGTTTAGATTCTAGTTTCAATAGTAAACATAGTGAAATTATTATGTGATAGTCATTTAGATATTATCTTAGATTTTGTATTTGTTTGAGTTTGGATTTGTTTGAGTGGATCAACAAGATACATGGTGTTTTGATTCTAGTTTAAATAGTTAACATAGCGAAATTATTATGTGATAGTCATTTAGATATTATCTTAGATTTTAGATTTTGGGCTTGTTTGAGCTGATCGACAAGATACAGGTGGATTCATTTTATGGTAGTCTTATCTTGTTATGCTTAAATGTATCCTGATTTGCTTAAATGAATTTTAATTTGTTTTTGTCTTTTTATATAAAAAAATGGCTAAAAGAAACTTTATCGAAGTAACTCATGAGGTTTGCCCTTCACGGTATGCATGTTAAATAACCCTCTACAGATGCAAGCAATTCTTGTGCATCCTTGATCCTCCATTTCAGTGATATATTTACCAACCCAATCCATGAATGGATAATCAAATTTTCTTGTTGATTCAATTGGCATATGCTAAAATATATTTTCCATATCTAAGAACCCTTCATCCTTCCTCTCAATCTCAATAAGTGCTTGGAAAACATTTTCTTCATCATAGTTTATCACAAGCATCTGCAAATATGAACCTTCCCCATGTTTTTACTCCACATGAGGTTCCTAGAGCACATCCAAATTACCTCCTACCATGCACACATGATCATTTTTCATGCAATATGGATGGTTCAATACATTCAACTCCTTTCAAACTTTATCAATATACACATTGACTCTTGAAGAGATTGTTGGGTTCTCTTCATGGAATGATATGTAGCCTCCCATTTGTTGTGGACCCTTTCAGACTCCTCTAATTCCTTCTTGAACACATAATGATAAATTTTAGCAACTGTGAGGAGATGATCTATGCCAGATAGTAATTTCATGTAGCTCTCCTTCATATTGACCATTCCTTCTTTAAGTTCTATGAACTCTTCCAGAAAGGATTCTCCTTCCAACTCTCCTCCAAAATCTTTTCAACAACATATTTCCACCAAGGCATTGGTGTCAACAAAGTTTTTCATGGTTGTCATAAGATTCTATATATCCTCCTTTAGTGTTCCACTACAAAGAATATCCTCCACTAGTGTTTCTCCTTCCAATGGATGACACATAATTTCATATTGCTTGTATCATGGATCCACAACACAAATCTCATTCTCAACATATCGATTAGCTTTAGAATATTTTGCAAAATCACTTCCATGATGTGAATTGGAGGGTATCTCTAAAGGTTGCAATGAAATGTGATATTTTCAGAAATGATAAAATACATCATACCTTGGAATTTCATCTTCATAATCTTTATGTAGGGACATTATGGCGGCTTTCTCTTCCACCAAATTTTGGGGTTCACACCCAAATGGTGTGGCCTTGTCTCCTTCTTCATTATGAGACTCAAGAGGTGACTATAGATCTGATTTATAATATTCTTTTGGTTATGATACAAAATATTTCTCACCACCCTCACATGAACCAACATCCTTAGCAATGATCTGGAAATCACCCATAAAGAAGATGGAAGTGCATTCACCTTGACTTTCTTCTCCCATGTAGTCACCTTGCAATGAATTGTACTCCACCTCATGAATCTTTGCCTCTAATTCATTGCTATTCTCTTCTAGGAAACTTGAGACTTCTCTATCTTGAATGGTTCTCATTTCACAACGTTTAGAATCTCTATTTGAATTAAAAAAAAACAATATGATTATGGTTGAACATGTAGATGGATTTAATGAATATGCAATTTTGGTTCCTTCTTCTTCCTTTTTAACCAAAGAGGTGGAACACGTTGGTTCCTCTGGATGGTTTTCTTGCAGTGAATGAATACGCATCAAAATTCTGAATCCAAAATCCATACTTGAAATAAACATAATCCTTGAAATTCATGATTGCACAAATATCCTTCCCCAATGCTAGATACTCCTCGTTGCAGTGAGGCATGTTTCAAATGATTCTATCACCTTGGCGAAGTCTTTGTTAACCATTGAAGTTTTAGAGATTATATCTTATCTATATTATGGATAATAGAATTAATCATCCTCAAATCTTGGTAGCTTTTCATCAACATAGATGGTTTCTTATTCATATTGTTCAAAGTCTTATTCTATCACTTGTAGGAGCCTCACTCACTTCGACTTGAATTAGTGATTTTCAATATGTCATCACTAAGAAATTACTTACATGGGAGTGGAGGAAAGTGATTTTATACCACTTTAATGAACCTAAGGAATCAATAAGATTCACTAACTTTATATGATAAAAGTTCACCCAAGTAGTTGACACGTGGGAAAATTTACCAAGTAAAAATAGAAATTGCACTAGGGTTTGAAAGAGAACCAAAATACAAGTTATGAGATTGAATTTCCAGATCCCTAATCACCTGATTGTTGGGCCATTTTAGGTTTTGAGCATCATCTAGGATGAATTCTACTACCAGGCTTCTAGGAGTCCCAACCGGTGCAAACATGATCTTAACAATCATTTCTAGGAAACCATAGGATAAGGAAGGATTATGAAGGCTATAATTATATTTTTAGGAATATAATACCAATTTATTCAGGTCTAAAATAGTTATGTATAGCCACAAGAAAATTTAAGGGTCGCACTATGAAAACTAGTTACCGGGATTGCACAACTAGTCAAATTTCACTGGTTTCCAAATGCATTAAAAGAGACACTAACTTTTGTTTTAAATAGGGGATGTCATAATTATAGAATTAAATAATTTTAAGAACATAAATTTAAAGTAATGGAATTTTTTAGATACATAAATTTCTTTGAACTAGAAAACTAGTCATTTTAGACATGAACTCTAGGTAAGGTCTAAACGATTAATAAGAAACTTGATCAAAACATATCAGATTGTTATGAAATTTGAAAATATAGGAAATAATAATAGAATAGGGCCATGAGAGTCAAAATACTTCTCATAAGAATCTCATAGGTAACCTCTCATATCAAAAATCCAAAAATATGGCATTTGGAGTTAGGAAACCAAAGGGAATCAATACTTGAACCTCCCAAACTCTGTGAGTGACCTAGGAGTGGTATGAAACTATTAATAAACAATATAATAGACATCATAACATTACAAATATAATATTTGGGTGGAATTTCCCATTACGTTACTCCAAAACTTTGAGTACTACATAGAATTGAGAGGAGGGAAGAAGAATAAATATCACTGATAGGAGGCATCCAAGCTCTTCAAGATGATATGATAATGGAATGAAAGAGACATAAACACTCAGACACAACCTTATTCAATGGATTAAATGAATTGAGATATAAAAACACCTGAATCATTGTCTAAGGGGCACACCACCTAAAGCTCCAGTTGAGGCACAACACTTAACTATTGAGAGCAGATATGAAACTCCAAAACACAAATAATAAAAAGGTTGTGAAATGGGTGTGCTTTCATTGTTTTATAATATAATTAGGATTCAATATTAAATTTGGTACAATGCGTGGCCCACTTTACTTGTCCAATGCGCCATAATGAATGCATGAGGAAACCTGCTTGTTTTCTTGCTTTTTTGCTCACATGCCTTTTTCTCCCTTTTGAAACTGTTCCTTCCAAGAGGTACGTGATTTTAGGATTAACTGATTTTATCCACTTTAGAAATTACTCCCTTCCTTATTTTAGGTTGAATTCTGTTTTCTCTGTTTACAAACTGCATCTCCAAAAGTTTCCTTATTTTTGACCCTAACATATTTTTCTGTAGTTTCCTCCTTTACCCTAGATTTTCTCTTATTACTCAATTTGCAGGATCCATCTTTTTGGCTTGAGTGCTTTTGTCATTTTCTTGATTTGCTTGATTATTTCCATTTATTCATGCCAACGCATGGTCCACTTGGACCCGTGTTCCCTCCTTGTCACATAGGCATAACTTAATCACAAAATTTATTAAAATAACATAATAATTAATAAGATTAGAACTTGCATATAGTCTAGTTGCACATAAATATATATTTATTTACAAAATACCCTTTGTAGGCTAGAAACACTAGGTTTTTAGGACCTAAAACATCATGGTCACTTGGGATGGACATTACACACCATCCTAGATCCAAATCCCCGGCTCTATTAAGCGCCGAGAGGGATCAAATCTCTCGAGGTGCAACCCTCTTCTTAGGTATTGCACTCAATGAGCTATCAACTTTGGTGTGTCCTATATATAGCCATTGATTTGATTCAAACCAAAAGACGCATCTTTTTATTTAAGGTCCGCAAATAATATTTTTATGATTAATATTTAATATTATTTATGGCCGACATATAATATTTATTATTATTTTTATTTTTTTACGAACCAAATTATAACATCTACCCATACAAGATTTTTAAACCATATGCAAGGCCCTCCTAAAACCATGGGTTGTTTAGGAGGCCTTGCACATGGTCTTAAAACCATTTTCAAGGCCCTCCTAAACCATGTACAATAAAACACTGGATTGTTTAGGAAGCCTTGCACATGGTTTTAAAACCATGTGCAAGGCCCTTCTAAACCATGTACAATAAAACCATGGGTTGTTTAGAAGGCCTTGCACCTGGTTATAAAACCATGTGCAAGGCCAACATTTGTTTTGCCGATAATTCATTTTTTATTTTTTATTATTTTGATAGGTAGGAACATTACAACATCCCCCCCATATTGTGTTTTTTTTTCTGACCCACATTTTTTTGCTGATAATTAAATTTTTACTTTTTTTCTTGTTTTCTTAGGTAGGAACATTACAACATCTCCCCCATATTAGGATGTTTTTCTGGTCGACATTTGTTCTCCCTCAAATTAGGTTTTTTTTGCCGACATTTATTTTTGCACATAATTAAAATTTTTATTTCTTATTATTTTGTTAGTATTATAACTTTACAACATAATAATTTTTTTACTATTATTTATAGCCGACATTTACAAGATTAACGTTAAGTAACGTTACAAGATCTCCCCCATACTGGGTTGTAGAGTGCCTCTCGGTGCAAATTAAATTTAGACTGTATAATATTACATCTAACAATTATATTATATTAGTATTTTATATTATATAGTATATTAATATATTAAATATGTAGTATATAAATAGATTAACATTATATAATATATTAAGTACACTTAGCAAATAGTTGTGTATATGAAGGTTCTTTGTCCCACAAACAAGGAGGTTTCATACACAAACTTGGTGTCTCTCTTTGCAATAACCTTAAAAATAGACCATAATGATAATGATACTAATATATTAAAATGATAATGTAATAATATATTAACTATATAATATATATGCTAGCATATTGTATATTTCCTAAATATTGGTATTTTTTTGGAATGGAGGGACTATAGGGGACTTTAGAACTTTTTGAACTGGGTGAAGAGAACCATGACAAATGGATGCACATGGAGAATTAATGAAGTTTGTGAAATTGACAATTTTTAGCTAACATGACTCAAAATACATGAACTTATAGAAACTTTAATAGACTACCAAGAGGGCCAAACAAAAATGGTTTTGTTGAGACAGAATATGAATGTGACCAATAAGATGAACCAAACACAAAGAAACCAACTTCACGATAGGATATGTGAGAGGAGAACCATGACGAATGGATGCATCTGGAAATTTAGTGGAGGTTGTGAAATTGACAATTTTTAGTTAACATGACAAAAATTACATGAACTTGTTGAAACTTAGTTAACATCCATTCTCGATCAACTATGCAAAATAAACCCTTATAAGACCTAGAGTTCTAGCATTTTGAGTAGTAGATTTTTACAACCAACACAAATCCATATTAACTTTGAATCCAATAACCACTAAAAAAGAAGATCCTTAAAATAGAAATCTTTTTATAATTTAACATTATCTATCTTTTGATAATTTAAGATTATCTATGTTGTCACATTTATCACTACTAGTATCTACCAAGCATAACTCCATAAATCTTATCATTTATCTCTTCAATCCAAAAAGCAAAACCCCATGAGCCAAATTATTTATCTCTTTAATCCACAAAAAATCTTTGATTATTGCTATTGGTGTGAGCAATTTTTACCGAACTCAACCCCATTTATCTTATCATCTATCTCTTCAACCCATCAAACACAACCCCTTTTACCTTATCATCTATCTCTTCAACTGACCAAACAAAACTCATTAACCTTATCATCTATCTCTTCAACACACTAAACAAAACGCCATCAACCTCCCAATTTCTACCCACACACAACCCCATTAACCTTATCATTTATCTCTTCAACCCACCAAACAAAAACCATAAAACTTATCATCAATCACCTCAACCCACCAAACAAAACCCATCAAACTCGCCCTTTATCTCTTCAATGAATTGAGGATCCTTGTTTATTACTATTCTATTTGTGAGCAATTTCCCATTAACTTGTTTTTTTGTTTTTTTATACTTTTCTCATCGTTCTCCTTGGATTCTTCTCCTAACCTTCACCTACCTAAAATGATGCTTAACAAATGAAAACAACCATAAATTTCGGTATAATGCCCCGTCATTCAACCCCTTCACTTACCGGAAATGATGCTTAACAAATGAAAACAACCATAAATTGCGGTATAATCCCCCCGCATTCAACAATCAACCTTTAACGTTTAGGTTGGTCATTAAATTAAGTCGGCTCAGTCCAATATATAATAGGCAATGCGATGTAGAAAGGCCATTTTTTTTTCACGTATATAATAGTTTAAAAAGGTCGTTTGTTTTCTCAAGTTCATCTAATCAGATAGGGCTCTTCGGACAGGGCTTTTGTCAGTGCGGCCGTAATCACCCTTGGATCTCAATCAGCATATGTTTTTTACTTTTTGCTGGCCTGGCCGAATCCCTCAGCCGCCGTAATGGAGCGAAATTCTTCCTTCTATGATAGACAAGAACTTGTTAGCTCTCTGGCTTCCAGCGATCCCCAGGCGATTGAAGAAAACAGAAGGAGCAACGATGGTGAAGGGAACCTCAATATTAATAGTGACAACACGCAGCAAGCAATCAAAAGGGGCCGGGGCCGTCCGCGTGGGTCCAAAAACAAACCTAAAGACAACCCTCTAGTCAACCAAGATACCCATGCAAATGCAATGTTGCCTCATGTTGTACTAGTTGAACCTGGCGCTGATATAGTTCAGAAGCTACGTCAAGTTTACCAAAGCCTTGGGGCAGTGGGAATGATCGTGATCAGTGCTACAGGGACGGTGGCTAATGTGACCATCTCCGGGGCTGACTCAGCGGCGACATACTTCGCTGGCATATTTCAGATACTCTCACTCTCCGGCTGTTATCTCCCACATTTCTATTCTCTAACTCTGTTTGCTTCTAATAACGAGCAGGCCATTTCAGGAAGCGTTGAAGGTGTTCTTGTAGCAACTGATACTGTTCATATTATTCTTGGATCCTGCAACAATCCATTTTTGGACATAGTTCGTCTCACCTCTCCTGCTGGGGAAGGCAATGGCAATGGCAATGCAGGGCTCCCTTGCGCTCCATTCTCTGGGACCACTAGGTACACGACATCTTTGGATTTTTCTCTGTACAATGCATCGCCCAGTCGATAGTTATATTTAACTTTTTATGCTGTTCATATTATTGTTCATATTTAATTTTTGATAACTGATACAGTTCATATTATTGTTGGATCATGCAGCGATCCATCTTTCCAAATAGCTCGTCTGACCTCTCCTGGTGGTGAAGGCAATGGCAATGGCAATGCAGGACTCCGTTCTGTTCCATTCTCTGGGGCCACCGGGTACACACGATCTTTGGATTCTTCTGTGTACAATGCATCGCCTAATGTCAATGCAGTTCGTCCTGGTCCTCCATTCTCTGAAGCCATTGGGTACACACCATCTTTGGATTCTTCTGCGTACAATGTCCAAACTGAAATAGATGTAACTGATGTTTCAATTCTAATGTCGAAACTGATATAGCTAACTGATATAGCTGTAACTTATATTTTATTTTTTGATACTGTTCATATTATTGTTGGATACTTATATTTAATTTTTGATGCTGTTTATATTTAATTGATAACTCATACTGTTCATATTATTGTCGGATACTTATATTTAATTTTTGATGCTGTTCATATTTAATCGATAACTCATACTGTTCATATTATTGTTGGATCCTGGAGCGTCCAGCTTTTGTTTATGCTGTTCATATTATTGTTCAAATTTAATTTTTGATACCTGATACTGTTCATATTATTGTTGGATCCTACAGCGATCCATCTTTGCACATAGCTCGTCTGACCTCTCCTGGTGGGGAAGGCAATGCCAATGCAGGGCTCCCTTCTCTTCCATTCTCTGGGGCCACTGGGTACACGCCATCTTTGGATTCTTCTGTGTACAATGCACCGCCCAATGTCATTGCAGTTCGTCCTGGTCCTCCATTCTCTGAAGCCATTGGGTACACACCATCTTTGGATTCTTCTGCGTACAATGTCCAAACTGATATAGTTGTAACTGATGTTTCGATTATAATGTCGAAACTGATATAGCTGTAACCTATATTTTATATTTTGATACTGTTCATATTATTGTTGAATACTTTATTGTTGGATACTTATATTTAATTTTTTCGGCTGTTCATATTATTGTTCATATTTAATTGATAACTCATACTGTTCATATTATTATTGGATCCTGGAGCGTCCAGCTTTTTTTCATGCTGTTCATATTATTGTTCAAATTTAATTTTTGATAACTGATATTGTTCATATTATTGTTGGATCCTGCAGGGATCCATCTTTGCAAATAGCTCGTCTGACCTCTCCTGGTGGGGAAGGCAATGGCAATGCAGGGCTACCATCTGCTCCATTCTCTGCGGCCACTGGGTACACGCCATCTTTGGATCCTTCTGTGTACAATGCATCGCCCAATGTCAATGCAGTTCGTCCTGGTCCTCCATTATCTGAAGCCATTGGGTACACACCATCTTTGGATTCTTCTGCGTACAATGTCGAAACTGATATAGTTTTGTCGTTTCGATATAGCTGTAACCTATATCTTATCTTTTGATACTGTTCATATTATTGTTTGATACTTATATTTAACTTTTTATGCTGTTCATATTATTGTTCATATTTAATTGATAACTCATACTGTTCATATTATTGTTGGATCCTGGACCATCCAGCTTTTTCTCATGCTGTTCATATTATTGTTCAAATTTAATTTTTGATAACTGATATTGTTCATATTATAGTTGGATCCTGCAGCGATCCATCTTTGCAAATAGCTCGTCTGACCTCTCCTGGTGGGGAAGGCAATGGCTATGCAGGGCTACCTTCTGCTCCATTCTCTGCGGCCATTGGGTACACGCCATCTTTGGATCCTTCTGTGTACAATGCATCGCCAAATGTCAATGCAGTTCGTCCTGGTCCTCCATTATCTGAAGCCATTGGGTACACACCATCTTTGGATTCTTCTGCGTACAATGTCGAAACTGATATAGTTGTAACTGATGTTTCGATACTAATGACGTTTCGATATAGCTGTAACCTATATCTTATTTTTTGATACTGTTCATATTATTGTTGGATACTTATATTTAACTTTTTATGCTGTTCATATTATTGTTCATATTTAATTGATAACTCATACTGTTCATATTATTGTTGCATCCTGGACCGTCCAGCTTTTTCTCATGCTGTTCATATTATTGTTCAAATTTAATTTTTGATAACTGATATTGTTCATATTATTGTTGGATCCTGCAGCGATCCATCTTTGCAAATAGCTCGTCTGACCTCTCGTGGTGGGGAAGGCAATGGCAATGCAGGGCTACCTTCTGCTCCATTCTCTGCGGCCATTGGGTACACGCCATCTTTGGATCCTTCTGTGTACAATGCATCGCCAAATGTCAATGCAGTTCGTCCTGGTCCTCCATTATCTAAAGCCATTGGGTACACACCATCTTTGGATTCTTCTGCGTACAATGTCGAAACTGAGATAGTTGTAACTGATGTTTCGATACTAATGTCGAAACTGATATAGCTGTAACCTATATCTTATTTTTTTATATTGTTCATATTATTGTTGGATACTTATATTTAACTTTTTATGCTGTTCATATTATTGTTCATATTTAATTGATAACTCATACTGTTCATATTATTGTTGGATCCTGGAGCGTCCAGCTTTTTTTCATGCAGTTCATATTATTGTTCAAATTTAATTTTTGATAACTGATATAGTTCATATTATTGTTGGATCCTGCAGCGATCCATCTTTGCAAATAGCTCGTCTGACCTCTCCTGGTGGGGAAGGCAATGGCAATGCAGGGCTACCTTCTGCTCCATTCTCTGCGGCCACTGGGTACACGCCATCTTTGGATCCTTCTGTGTACAATGCATCGCCCAATGTCAATGCAGTTCGTCCTGGTCCTCCATTATCTGAAGCCATTGGGTACACACCATCTTTGGATTCTTCTGCGACCAATGTCGAAACTGATATAGTTGTAACTGATGTTTCCATACTAATGTCGAAACTGATATAGCTGTAACCTATATCTTATTTTTTGATACTGTTCATATTATTGCTGGATACTTATATTTAACTTTTTATGCTGTTCATATTATTGTTCATATTTAATTGATAACTCATACTGTTCATATTATTGTTGGATCCTCGAGAGTCCAGCTTTTTTTCATGCTGTTCATATTATTGTTCAAATTTAGCTTTTGGTAACTGATATTGTTCATATTATTGTTGGATCCTGCAGCTATCCATCTTTGCAAATAGCTCGTCTGACCTCTCCTCGTGGGGAAGGCAATGGCAATGCAGGGCTACCTTCTGCTCCATTCTCTGCGGCCACTGGGTACACGCCATCTTTGGATCCTTCTGTGTACAATGCATCGCCTAATGTCAATGCAGTTCCTCCTGGTCCTCCATTATCTGAAGCCATTGGGTACACACCATCTTTGGATTCTTCTGCGTACAATGTCGAAATTGATATAGTTGTAACTGATGTTTCGATACTAATGTCGAAACTGATATAGCTGTAACCTATATCTTATTTTTTGATACTGTTCATATTATTGTTGGATACTTATATTTAACTTTTTATGTTGTTCATATTTAATTGATAACTCATACTGTTCATATTATTGTTGGATCCTGGAGCGTCCAGCTTTTTTTCATGCTGTTCATAGTATTGTTCAAATTTAATTTTTGATAAATGATATTGTTCATATTCTTGTTAGATCCTGCAGCGATCCATCTTTGCAAATAGCTCGTCTGACCTCTCCTGGTGGGGAAAGCAATGGCAATACAGGGCTACCTTCTGCTCCATTCTCTGCGGCCACTAGGTACACGCCATCTTTGGATCTTTGTGTGTACAATGCATCGCCCAATGCCAATGCAGTTCGTCCTGGTCCTCCATTATCTGAAGCCAATGGGTACACACCATCTTTGGATTCTTCTGCGTACAATGTCGAAACTGATATAGTTGTAACTGATGTTTCGATACTAATGTCGAAACTGATATAGCTGTAACCTATATCTTATTATTTGATACGGTTCATATTATTGTTGGATACTTATATTTAACTTTTTATGCTGTTCATATTATTGTTCATATTTAATTGATAACTCATACTGTTCATATTAATGTTGGATCCTGGAAGCTTTTTTTCATGCTGTTCATATTATTGTTCAAATTTAGTTTTTGATAACTGATATTGTTCATATTATTGTTGGATCCTGCAGCTATCCATCTTTGCAAATAGCTCGTCTGACCTCTCCTCGTGGGGAAGGCAATGGCAATGCAGGCCTACCTTCTGCTCCATTCTCTGCGGCCACTGGGTACACGCCATCTTTGGATCCTTCTGTGTACAATGCATTGCCCAATGTCAATGCAGTTCGTCCTGGTCCTCCATTATCTGAAGCTATTGGGTACACACCATCTTTGGATTCTTCTGCTTACAATGTCTAAATTGATATAGCTGCAACTGATGTTTCGATACTAATGTCGAAACTGATATAGCTGTAACCTATATCTTATTTTTGATACTGTTCAAATTATTGTTGGATACTTATATTTAACTTTTTATACTGTTCATATTATTGTTCATATTTAATTGATAACTCATACTGTTCATATTTTTGTTGGATCCTGGAGCGTCCAGCTTTTTTTCATGCTGTTCATATTATTGTTGGATCCTGCAGCGATCCATCTTTGCAAATAGCTCGTCTGACCTCTCCTGGTGGGGAAGGCAATGGCTATGCAGGGCTACCTTCTGCTCCATTCTCTGCGGCCATTGGGTACACGCCATCTTTGGATCCTTCTGTGTACAATGCATCGCCAAATGTCAATGCAGTTCGTCCTGGTCCTCCATTATCTGAAGCCATTGGGTACACGCCATCTTTGGATTCTTCTGCGTACAATGTCGAAACTGATATAGTTGTAACTGATGTTTCGATACTAATGACGTTTCGATATAGCTGTAACCTATATCTTATTTTTTGATACTGTTCATATTATTGTTCAAATTTAATTTTTGATAACTGATATTGTTCATATTATTGTTGGATCCTGCAGCGATCCATCTTTGCAAATAGCTCGTCTGACCTCTCCTGGTGGGGAAGGCAATGGCAATGCAGGGCTACCTTCTGCTCCATTCTCTGCGGCCATTGGGTACCCGCCATCTTTGGATCCTTCTGTTTACAATGCATCGCCAAAGGTCAATGCAGTTCGTCCTGGTCCTCCATTATCTGAAGCCATTGGGTACACACCATCTTCGGATTCTTCTGCGTACAATGTCGAAACTTATATAGTTGTAACTGATGTTTCGATACTAATGTCGAAACTGATATAGCTGTAACCTATATCTTAGTTTTTGATAGTGTTCATATTATTGTTGGATACTTATATTTAACTTTTTATGCTGTTCATATTATTGTTCATATTTAATTGAGAACTCATACGGTTCATATTATTGTTGGATCCTGGAGCGTCCAGCTTTTTTTCATGCTGTTCATATTATTGTTCAAATCTAATTTTTGATAACTGATATTGTTCATATTATTGTTGGATCCTGCAGCGATCCATCTTTGCAAATAGCTCGTCTGACCTCTGCTGGTGGGGAAGACAATGGCAATGCAGGGCTACCTTCTGCTCCATTCTGTGCGGCCACTAGGTATACGCCATCTTTGGATCCTTCTGTGTACAATGCATCGCCCAATGTCAATGCAGTTCGTCCTGGTCCTTCATTATCTGAAGCCATTGGGTACACACCATCTTTGGATTCTTCTGCGTACAATGTCGAAATTGATATAGTTGTAACTGATGTTTCGATACTAATGTCGAAACTGATATAGCTGTAACTTATATCTTATTTTTAGATACTGTTCACATTATTGTTGGATACTTATATTTAACTTTTTATGCTGTTCATATTATTGTTCATATTTAACTGATAACTCATAGTGTTCATATTATTGTTGGATCCTGGAGTGTCCAGCTTTTTTTCATGCTGTTCATATTAATGTTCAAATTTAGTTTTTGATAACTGATATTGTTCATATTATTGCTGGATCCTGCAGCGATCCATCTTCGCAAATAGCTCGTCTGACCTCTCCTGGTGGGGAAGGCAATGGCAATGCAGGGCTACCTTCTGCTCCATTCAATGTCAATGCAGTTCGTCCTGGTCCTCCATTATCTGAAGCCAATGGGTACACACCATCTTTGGATTCTTCTGCGTACAATGTCGAAACTGATATAGTTGTAACTGATGTTTCGATACTAATGTCGAAACTGATATAGCTGTAACCTATATCTTATTCTTTGATACGCTTCATATTATTGTTGGATACTTATATTTAACTTTTTATGCTGTTCATATTGTTGTTCATATTTAATTGATAACTCATACTGTTCATATTATTGTTGGATCCTGCAGCTATCCATCTTTGCAAATAGCTCGTCTGACCTCTCCTCGTGGGGAAGGCAATGGCAATGCAGGCCTACCTTCTGCTCCATTCTCTGCGGCCACTGGGTACACGCCATCTTTGGATCCTTCTGTGTACAATGCATTGCCCAATGTCAATGTAGTTCGTCCTGGTCCTCCATTATCTGAAGCTATTGGGTACACACCATCTTTGGATTCTTCTGCTTACAATGTCGAAATTGATATAGTTGCAACTGATGTTTCGATACTAATGTCGAAACTGATATAGCTGTAACCTATATCTTATTTTTGATACTGTTCATATTATTGTTGGATACTTATATTTAACTTTTTATGCTGTTCATATTATTGTTCGTATTTAATTGATAACTCATACTGTTCATATTTTTGTTGGATCCTGGAGCGTCCAGCTTTTTTTCATGCTGTTCATATTATTGTTCAAATTTAGTTTTTGATAACTGATATTGTTCATATTATTGTTGGATCCTGCAGCGATCCATCTTTGCAAATAGCTCGTCTGACCTCTCCTGGTGGGGAAGGCAATGGCAATTCAGGGCTACCTTCTGCTCCATTCTCTGCGGCCATTGGGTACCCACCATCTTTGGATCCTTCTGTTTACAATGCATGGCCAAATGTCAATGCAGTTCGTCCTGGTCCTCCATTATCTGAAGCCATTGGGTACACACCATCTTCGGATTCTTCTGCGTACAATGTCGAAACTTATATAGTTGTAACTGATGTTTCGATACTAATGTCGAAACTGATATAGCTGTAACCTACATCTTATTTTTTGATACTATTCATATTATTGTTGGATACTAATTTTTAACTTTTTATGCTGTTCATATTATTGTTCATATTTAATTCATAACTCATACGGTTCATATTATTGTTGGATCCTGGAGCGTCCAGCTTTTTTTCATGCTGTTCATATTATTGTTCAAATCTAATTTTTGATAACTGATATTGTTCATATTATTGTTGGATCCTGCAGCGATCCATCTTTGCAAATAGCTCGTCTGACCAGTCCTGGTGGGGAAGGCAATGGCAATGCAGGGCTACCTTCTGCTCCATTCTGTGCGGCCACTAGGTACACGCCATCTTTGGATCCTTCTGTGTACAATGCATCGCCCAATGTCAATGCAGTTCGTCCTGGTCCTCCATTATCTGAAGCAATTGGGTACACACCATCTTTGAATTCTTCTGCGTACAATGTCGAAATTGATATAGTTGTAACTGATGTTTCGATACTAATGTCGAAACTGATATAGCTGTAACCTATATCTTATTTTTTGATACTGTTCATATTATTGTTGGATACTTATATTTAACTTTTTATGCTCTTCATATTATTGTTCATATTTAACTGATAACTCAGTGTGTTCATATTATTGTTGGATCCTGGAGTGTCCAGCTTTTTTTCATGCTGTTCATATTATTGTTCAAATTTAGTTTTTGATAACTGATATTGTTCATATTATTGCTGGATCCTGCAGCTATCCATCTTTGCAAATAGCTCGTCTGTCCTCCCCTGGTGGGGAAGGCAATGGCAATGCAGGGCTACCTTCTGCTCCATTCTCTGCGGCCACTGGGTACACGCCATCTTTGGATCCTTCTGTGTACAATGCATCGCCCAATGTCAATGCAGTTCGTCCTGGTCCTCCATTATCTGAAGCCATTGGGTACACACCATCTTTGGATCCTTCTGTGTACAATGCATCGCCCAATGTCAATGCAGTTCGTCCTGGTCCTCCATTATCTGAAGCCATTGGGTACACACCATCATTGGATTCTTCTGCCAACATATACCAGAATCATTCTGATGGGGCATGGTTCGCTAATGCACGTGCTACTGGAAGATTCTAATAGTTGGTGTTTCGATTCATAGTGAAATTATTATGTGACTTACATATTATCTTAGATTTTGGACTTGCAGTGTAAGCGGATTATCTTAGATTTTGGACTTGCAGTGTAAGCGGATTAATAAGATACACGGTGTTTAGATTCTAGTTAGATTATATGTTTGTTTTGTATTTCTGAAAAAGTGAGGAGGTACATTGTTATTTCTTTCTATTCTTTTAATATTTCCGGAAGACTCAAACAGAGTGACATTGTTAAAACTGAAATGAAATGTGGACGTCTTTCTGTTTTTAGGAATTAAAAAAGTGGAACTGGAATTTTCTGTACAATGTCACTTATGTAATGCTGATCAATCGTGAAAGATGCGGGACAGATGTTAAGAATGTTCGAACAGACAGGAGAATATTAATGTTACAAGGTGTATAGGCTAAGGCTTCCCTATGTAGGAGCTATGTAGTGGCGGCTATGCATATAAATTTAGTCGCATTCATGGCCTGGTGTGATAGCTTATGAAAATTATGCATGGCCATGAGCCCAAACTGAAATTCTTATAACCTAAGAGCTGGTTATTGTCCTAGGAACATGTCTAAAAACATGAGACCATGTTTGATGTGTTGAACTTTGAAATAATCACCATATCCTTCTTACAAGCCAAATATTTATGTACAAATCCAACACGGTTGCTTGTAACCCATGCAATATAGGGTACGATCCAAAAAATAAATGATCAATACATGGGTTCCAAGCCTGCCCAAGGTTTTAGATTTTGGTTTTTTACTATTGTTTAAACCATTAGAAACACGATCACTAAGCAAAACCTTAAATCACCACTATATTGAACTCATAGGATAAATTACCCATTTAAGGCATGTTTTATTTTTAGAGGGCATGCACATGACTCCTAAAAACCTATATATAAATAACATGTTCTAATATCTTTGATTTTGATTTTTATATTATTGATTGAAGAACCATTTGTGATGAACAAATCCTTAAATCCTTGATCAAATTTCACTTGCACTATAAGTATTCACTATGTAGGGTTTGTTTGGAGGGGTAGGGTGCTACACATGAGCCATGAATCCTAGATGAATTTTGATCTCTCACCATACCACATGACCCAATAATTGTGCTTACTATTGTAAATATCAAAACTGGCATGCATCCAAGGAAAGGCCAAAGATCCCTTTATGGATCTTGGGGCCCCACAAATTGCCCATGAACCGAGAAGGGAAATGTTATGACATGATATTGTATCTCGATGCATCATGGTGTAGGCCACAATAACTAAGCTTTAAATAACCTTGAAATTTCCAACAAATCATACTTACATCCTAAATATTCCTTATGCAAGCCCTATGTGGTAGGTTGAGGACCACATATAGCCTTTGAAACTCTTTGGAGAGATTCCTTTTCTTAAAGACCAAGGTGCATGCTTTGTCTATTGATCCTAGATCATGTATCGATAAATTTGAACCATAATTAGAACATCATATCCCTCTTAGTTGTCGAATATTCCATTTATAAGGCCCTTGCGGTTTTCCAAGCTTGTGCTTAATATGGCCCATGAGTTGGAGTACCAATATATAATAAATGAATTTCCAAAGAGTTATTTTGTAGTTATACATGTGGGGCATTACTTAAGTATTGTAGAATAACTATGAATAAAAGAAAACACACTTGTTTGGGACAAAAAACTGGTATGGATATGTGTGTGTGTGTGTGCTTGTTGATCACTATCCTAGGTAAAGAAATTGAAATACAAGTAGGTCACAACCTAAGACTATAGGTATGAATAAAGAGACATAGTATTTATCAAGCTCCATAAAGGATAACAAATGAGTGAAAATATTGTATGTGTGCAAATAATATGATGATCTAGTATTTATTGATGATGTTTCTTTTAGCATGAACATGATAATGATGTTGTTGGTGTTGTTGATGTTATAGTATTTACATAGTGATGTTGCATATGATGTTTCAATATTTACATACTGATATTATAGATGATGTTTCAATACTTATCTATTGATGTTGGAGATGATGTTTCGCAAACTAATCTGGTAGAAGAAGATTCAATATTCACATATTGATATGACAAAAGATGATTTAGTATTCACATAATGATGTTCTAGAAGATGATCTATTGCACACATAAGATAATTTAGTATCCACATATTGATGTTGTAGTAGATGATTTAGTGCACACAGAAAATGATTTAGCATCCACATACTGACGTTGTAGAAGATGATCGAGTACACATATAATATGATTTAGTAGCTACATATTGAGGCTGTAGAAGATGATCCACCTGAGATCGATGATGAAGATGTATGGTGGTGTTCGAAAACTTCGTATGACATATAGAGGCTCATATCCGTATCGGGACTAGATTCTGCAAAATGAGTCATTGTGGAAATTTCGTTACAACTTTGTTTATGCAAGGAATTAGAGATCGAGGTTACAAATCCAATTCCAAAACATGCTAGAATATATCCAATACAAATTTAATATCATCATCCATTACAGTTTCAGAGATAATTGTGGAGGAAGAGAGGGAATTTTACTAGTCCTAGAGCTAGTCTAAAACAAGTGCTCTTGGGAAAAAGGTCATATCTGAGGAATATGAAATCCAAATGGAGTGAGACCAATTGCTTATGAAAGAATATGGACGAGGGTATCTATGGTAGAAGTTTCAGATACAGAAACAAAACATTGGACAAGTGAAATATAGTACAAGTTCTCTCTTCTAGATAGGACAAAAATAATAGGTTTTGGTTAATTTGCAATAACATCAGTGTTGGCTCATACAAACTAGGTTAGACCCGTGACATTGGAAAGAGGACAGATTAAGGTACTATTGGATGAAGTTTCATCCTCAGAGGAGTCGCAATTCAAATTTTACTTCAGTTACATGTCGTCCCTAAAACAACCTCCCAATCAGTGATTGAAAAAAGTACACCATTTTGCATTTGAATAGATTTTAGTAGAAGGATATATTTTTGGTAAACCATAGGGGGTGATATTGTTAAAATGGCCAGCACAAGGAAGTGCAAAGAATCACACTCGACTCAAACCCCACGAGGGTACATCCCCAACCTACGAGTAAATGAAAGAAATTTCTTTTAGACTGTCCAAGTTGGAAGATATGATTAAAGAAAATGTGAAAATTGATGAAATTACTAAATTAGAAAAGAATATGGATACTAAAGAGGATCTCAAAGGGATGGCCTAGTAAAGAAGATCTCAAAAGGATGGCTAGTAAAGAAGATCTCCAAGACTTGAATGAGTTTATCAAGGATATCAAACATAACTTTGTTTCTTATTCCAGTCACGTCTAGCAAAAATTGAAAAATAATTGGAGAGTAGGAATTTGGAGTCCTCAAAAGTTGATGATTCACTACAACACAATAGGTTCAATTAAAGTCCAAGAAGCTACATTATCCCCAAAATTGACATGCTAAATTTTGATAGAAAGGATCCAATCACGTGGATTTTTCAGATGGAGCAATTATTTGATCTACACCAAGTTCCCACTATGAAAAAGGTAACTATTGCATCCTTGTATTTAGAACCTAATCAGTTTGTATGGTACTAATGGCTTTGTGACAGTAAAAAGGAGTCTATTATGGGGATATAAATAACAACACCTTCTTCACTCAATTGGTAAATCTCAAGAAAGAAGGGTCAGTTATAGATCACATCAAGCAATTTCAGTATCTAAGTCTCAAAGTGAAGAATATCTCAGAAGAAAATTTGTTAGATTTCTTTATTGGATCCTTGAAAGATAACATTCAATATGAGGTGCGTCTCTTTGAACCATCATCACTAGAGGAGGCGTCTCCAACACATATAGAGAAAATAATGTTCCTTCCTCTAAGCTACCACAAAAATTGACACCATAGCAACTATATCAAAAGAATAGCAAAAGGATTATTCTTCAATTGTGACAACAAGTATAGTAAGGGACTTAGGTGCAATGAGAAGAAATTATTCTACATAGACTGTGAAGAGGAAGAAACAAAAGAAGAGGAAGCATCTCAAGAAGAGGCGACTTCAGAATAAATAGAAGAGGATACTTCAGAAGAAATTACGCCCACCATATCTTGTCATGCATTGGATAGAATTAACACTCCTCAAACTCTCAAGATAGAAGGATACATCAAAAAGAAGAAGGTAACAGTGTTGATTGATTTTGGTAGTACTCATAATTTCATTCACTGTAAAATAGCTAAATTTCTTAATTGCTTTGTTTATCCAGCACTATAATTTCAAGTAATGATTGCAGATGGAGGAACTATAAATTGCTCAGGGAAATGCTATCTAATGATTTCTCTCCCAATGGGTAATGAGGTGTAGACCTTTCATTGGTGGAAACATCTCTTTTTTATTTATATTTACTTTGCATCTTTGTTAGATATCAGAAAGAATTTGAAAAAGGTTGTACATACATTTGAAAAACACAAGAAGAAAACTACAAGCATGTCTACCATAGAAACATAAGTTAGAGGAATGGAAAGTCCATTTGAAGGAAATTTTATCGAAAGGGCATTATAAAGAAACAACTAATAAGGCAATTGGGGCATTCTGTAAACAATTTTAATGCCATAATGGATATGCAAAATGCTGCAATATTTGATGTCCTTCTAACTTCTAAATTAGTTTATAGGTAGTTACAAGCCATATGCAGTTACAATACTCCCATTTACAAGTGCTAAATTAGTTTATAGGTAGTTACGATGCTCCCATCAACTGCAAGTCTCGAATCAATCTCAGCATCATCCTTCATCAAGACATAACACCCCCCCTCCAATGACAACTAGAAGTCTCACATCCTCATCAACATGAGATGCAGTTAGAGTATCTACAGTTGATGATGTACTTGTTCAATAGTTGCTTTGGTTTGAATTCATATTTTTTAGGGTCCTTGAGGGTGAGAGTTTTCTGTTGACGGCCCACCATTTGTGAAAATAAATAGGTTAACATATTGGCTACCCTTTCAACTAGTTCTGGAAGGAGAAATGGTACTGTAATTACGGAAAATGTGTAATCTAACATCCACACATCCTCATTTTCCATTGTCATGTCAATACAAACATTATTCTGGTGCTGTTGAAAAAGCTGAGTTTTACCAATAGGTTACCAATCATGAATGAGTTCTAATTACCTTTACAACTAATACTTGATGGGTTAGTTTGTGGGGTATCTTTCATGACTCTTATTAGTTCTTCTGATTAGAAGCATTGGGGTACAAAGTAATACAAGTGGTTCTCCCGGTAGGACCATCGGGGACCACAAAAAATACATATAGAATATTCTTCGAAGTTACAATATTTCAACACTCCCCCTTAACGAGAAGGGTATTCTACATCAACAACAACAATAGTAGAGATAGGATACATCATCAACATCAACAGGGTAACACATCTATAAATCATTGGAAGCTTTTCAACATCGTGTGGTCTTCATCTTCAATCTTCAATCTTCATTATCATTAATTCTTTGACTGCTTCGATCAGCAACATCTTCAGCATTTTGATCTTTCAATTAATAACGACATCTTCAGAACTTGGAGCTTTTGATCAGCAACATATTCAGCACTTTGACTGTCTAATCAGCAACAACATCTTCAGCATTTCGACCTTTCGATCAGCAACATCTTCAGCACTTCGACTTTTCGATCAGCAACAACATCTTCAGCATTTTTTCCTTTCGATCAACAACATCATCATCAACACTTTGACCTTTCGATCAGCAGCAACATCATCATCATCATATTCTGAATTGTCGATCATAATCATCATCACATTCTAATCTTTCGATCAAAAACATCATCATCATATTCTGATCTTTTGATCAGAAACATCATCAACATACTCTGATCTTTCGATCATAAACATCATAATCATAGTGCGTCATCATCATACTCTGATCTTTAGATCAGTACATCATCATCATCATACTCTGATCTTTCGATCAGTATGTCATCATCATCATACTTTGATCTTTCGATCAATATGTCATCATCATCATATTCTGATCTTTCCATCAGTACGTCATCATCATACTCTGATCTCTCGATCAGTATGTCATCATCATCATACTCTGATCTTTCTATCAGTATGTCATCATCATCATACTCTGATCTTTTGATCAGTATGTCATCATCATCATATTCTGATCTTTGAATCAGTACGTCATCATCATACTCTGATCTCTCGATTAGCACATCATCACAATCATACTCTGATCTTTTGATCAGTACGGCATCATCATCATCAACAACAACCTACAAACCACAACTCAAAGACAAAACGTCTTTGGATCACTTTTGGACTTAAAGTCCAAGGATGATCATAATCCCACCACATTCTCGAAAACCGAAGTTACCGAATTGATTACAGGAGAATCAGTCCCTATCACTTTAGGACGAAGTCCAAGGACAATGCAATCCTACCACATTCTTGAGGACCGAAGCCACTGGATTGATTACGGGAGAATCAGTCCCTATCACTTTAGGACTATATCCAAGGATGATGCAATCCTACCACATTCTTGAGGACCGAAGCCACCAGATTGATTATGGGAGAATCAGTCCCTATCACTTTAGGACTATGTACAAGGACGATGCAATCCTACTACACTCTCGAGGACCAAAGCCACCGGATTGATTACGGGAGAATCAATCCCTATCACTTTAGGACTATGTCCAAGGACGATGCAATCCTACCACATTCTCAAGGTCTGAAGCCACTGGATTGATTATGGGAGAATCACTCCCTATCACTTTAGGACTATGTCCAACGATGATGCAATCCTATCACATTCTCGAGGATCGAAGCCACCGGATTGATTACGGGAGAATTAGTCCCTATCACTTTAGGACGATGTCCAAGGATGATGCAATTCTACTACATTCTTGAGGTCCGAGGTCACCGGATCTATTATGGACAGATGTCCCAGGATTTCACAATCCCTCTTCATTCTCGATGACTGAGGTCTCCAGATCACTTTAGGGAAAGTTCCCAAGGATGATACAATCCCATCACATTCTCGATGACCAAGGTCACCGGATCTATTATGGACAGATGTCCCAGGATGATACAATCCCTCTTCATTCTCAAAGATCAAGGTATTTGGATCACTTTAGGGAAAGTGTCCAGGGATGATACAATCCCACCGCAACAT
>LPNX010601790.1:167442-225292 GCA_001517045.1 Pseudotsuga menziesii | reverse complement strand
TAACAAAGGCAAGCTTGGGAAGAACACAACAGTGCTCCAAAGGGACAAAGGGATGCAGACTCAAGTATAGTTCTGGCAACAATGGACTATAGTTTTGATACGCTCAATTCTCTCTTATGCTTTCAATGTCTCAATGGTTCCTTATATAGCTTTTCAAAGTGATACTGAAAGGTCGAATCCGTGTGATCTCAAGGCATATGGAAGGCCATGAGTCATATGAGTCGGATCTAAGTCAAGGAATGCTCCAACAGTTTTGAATTATGTACACATCCCGATGTACGCGACTATAGAGGGAATATCCGCGTATGTACGTGGTTATCGGGGAAAAGGCCGCGTATATGATTTTTCTAATGTTTTTAGGGATGGTCAATGCTACACCAAAAGACAACAAATGGTCCATAGGGAATAATGAGTCTGCAGCGGGACAGGGGAAGGCCATACAATGTGTGATTCACCTAGTGTGGTGAAATCTGCTATAACAAACATCACTACTCCCCCTTTCAGGGAAGGTCTTTCTGAACCATACCAAGCTTGTCTCGAAAGTGTTCGAACTTTACCCGAGACTGAGGCTTTGTCAATGCATCATCATCTAAACCATATTCATCTACATCTTCAGTATGTGAATACTGAAAGCATCATCAGGTCACCATCATCTGCATCTACAGTATGTAAATACTGAAACATCATCATCTGCATCTTTATCTTGAATGTAGAAATACCGGATTTCTATGTGTTACGACGGAACATGGGGTTCTCTGTTATCACAACTCTCGTTATCACATAGAATCAATGTAGTATCCATCTTCAGTTCAAAGATACCTGATATCAACTTCCTAAGCCATATGGCTTCACAACTTAGCAGAGCAATCTGCTATGTATTCTGCTTCAGCCATGCTATGAGAAACACTGGACTATTTCTTGCTAAACCATGAACTCATAGCAGACCCCAAACAAAAGCATCTACCTAATGTGTTTTTCCTGTCTGAGATACTTCCAGCCCAATCTGCATCTTTGTAGCCATACAATCTTTACTCATGGCTACCATCATAATATGAACCAAAGTCTATAGTCCCTTTCAGACATCTCATCACATGTTTTGCAGTTACTAGGTGAACCCGTCTTGGTTGAACACGATATTGAATTAAGTTGTTCATAAAAAAACAAATGTCTGGTCTGGTATTTGTTAAGTACATCAATGACCCAATGATCTGTCTGTAATGAGTCATATCCACTAACTCTTATGATTCATTAGCTAACAGCTTCAAGTTGGAGTCCATGGGTGTGGTCACGACTTTGCATTCCAACATATTGAATCTCTTCAATATTTCTACCGCATACTTTCCCTGGTTGAGAAATATTTCTTCTGAACTTTTCCATACTTCCAGACCTAGTAAATAATGCATTAACCCAAGGTAATTCATCTCAAATTCTTCTGCTAGTTTCTTCTTTCTTTCCATGACCTGTTTCTCATTTCCTATCAAGGATAAGTCATCCACATACAATAACAGGATGACAAGTTCATCTTCTACAACCTTGAGATAAAGGTTGGGATCAACTTTACTTTTGGTAAAGCCCATGCTTGACAAGAAACCATCGATTCTTTCATACCAAGCTCGAGGAGCTTGTTTAAGACCATATAATGCCTTCTTCAACTTGCATACGTGAGTATGTCTATCCTCAACTTCAAATCCTTGTGGTTGTTCTATGTATACTTCTTCTTTGATCACACCATTTAGAAAAGCTGTTTTCACATCCATCTGGTGTAAGCCCCACTTCATCATGGATGCAAGTGCCATGGTAGCTCTAATTGAATTATACCACGCTACTGGGGCAAATGCCTCTTTATAATCAATTCCCTCTTTCTGAGAGAAACCTCTGGCCACAAATATTGCTTTATACTTCTCAATACTTCCGTCAGCTTCATGCTTTATTTTGCATATCCATTTGGAGGATACTATACTCTTTCCTTCTAGTTTGGACCAAACATCATTCTAGTATTCTTTCATCATAACATCTTCCATGATTTCGTCTTGTCGGGTCATCAACATATCCTAGTCTTCTGCATTCAACCTTGAAGGTTGGAACCCTCTTTACTCTTGGTAAAGTCTCGATCCAGCAGGAAGCTGTCCATCATGTCGTACCATGTCAAACTTAGATATCTTCTGTAGTCACTCCCCCTAAAGTGGAGTATCATCTTCCCTCTTCATTCTGTACAGGTGGCTCTATGCTTGATATATACTTGTCAATAGAGTATGTCATGTCATAGTCTATTATTTCTAAGGCAAATCACAAACCTTTTCTTTGTACACTTGTTCTTGTCGATCCATATGGAAGATACTATGCACTTCCCTTTATGTCTCGAAATCATATCATATACATCATTCCCCATGATCAACTGTTATTATTTAATCATAGCATTATTTTCTTCATCTTGAGTTATCTCTTATACCCATGGTGGTATTCATCCTTCAAGGTGGATCTACTGCTCTCTGAAGCTCTTTCTTTCGTCATGGTGTCTCTATCCCTAGGAGCTTCAGATTCATGTTTATTTGAGTGAATCTTGAATTGTCATCACTTGTTATTCGGAACAAGTCTCATACTTCTTTTCTTGTAGGAGGTTGTACAGGACCTTTCCTACAATTCAAATGCACCAATTGCATGGTTAGAACTATTTCATAAAACATATGCATAACGACAAATTCTTATGCATCATGCAATTGTTTAGTCAATACAACATTCATCCATATCTCACATAAACTTTCTAGATGCCTTCCATTTCTACCATGACATCATTGAGATTGTGCACTAATCCAATATGTCAGCAAAGAGGTTTCATTCTAGATAAGTAGCAATGGAGAGATGTATGGTACCATGAGCTACTTACCCATCACATGCATATTAGTAGGATACTGTTATTAATGCAAACAGTCTATCATGCATAACACATCAACTAAATCTAACAAAACAATATCATGCAATGACAATTGAATACTTATATTTTATTTGTTTCATGGGTAGACTCCTTCTTGATCCTTCTACTTCATCATCTTCTTCATTCATGACATCATCATTTCTTATCCAAATGATAAGATGGATAAGAGGTTCTTCAAGAATTGAGTTCTTCACATTCCTCATCGCTTGAGGGATATTCTTTGAATGGAGAGAGCTTGATATTCAATTTCTCCCATCTTCTTCTTCTTAGAGTTAGATGAAAGTAATCACTTCCTTCTGGCACACATTCCTCACATGAATGAATCCCATGATCCTGGGAGGCCATTCAAGGTGGCTATCACCACTTCTGCATTCTCCACTACCGCTTCAAGTTGTTCTTCATTCTGGATCTTCACATTCTTCAACTGTTTTCTTAAAGCCATCTCGTGATTTAATTTCTTATCTTCAAATAGATTGATCAAGGAATAAAACATATTCGGTGTCTTTAGGGAAGACACTTATGGTACAATTTGATCCGTGATTGAATCAACAATGATCTTCTTGGCCATGATCAAGTTCTTCTTGTGTAAGGCTTTGAGCCTCATCTCTGTATGGAACTAGAACCTCTCTACTCATGTAGGTGTCCAATTCATTTTCTTCAAAGAGATCAAATACTTCCATGCTTGGAACTTGTCAACTTTACCAAGCTTATCATCAAGATGATGTGATAGATCACTTTGAAATGAGAACCTCAAATTCAAATAACAAAAGATTAGATCTTACCGATTTGAGGTGTCCGTCCTGCTTTCGGAGCTAGCTGGTCTAGGGTTTGTCAGAGAAAACCTAATTTTAAAAACTTGGAATATTTAATATCTGATTGGATAGAAATATATATCTCTTGAAATGGATTTTTCCAATGTACTCCTTTTCTGAAAACAATGGAGGGAAGCTCCCGAAACAGGAATCCCTAGATTTCCAATTTCTTATGCAGAAATTCCTATCACTGTTTCTATGATATCTATGAAATTGATGCTCCTATATGTCTAAAATTTCCCACTGAGGTAACCTCACATGTCCCTAATCCAAAAAAATAGGTTTCATCAGAATTGGTTTCACCAATTGGAATTTATGATCATTTTCCCAAGGTGACCTGTTACAGGACTGTTCAGAACAACGAAGTTGTACGGAATGACACGTGTCACTGATTCATATTCAGGTTCTAAACTTTGGACCATAGAAATTAGAGTCAGTTATATTTCTAGAACATATTCAATAATTCCATTTGGACCTCTGTAGCCCAAGCTATAGCAATTTTCCCCAGGTTTCCTATTTATTGATGAATTCTGGAAGAGGCTAGAACCCTAACTTGGAGGGATCATATCTCCCATAATATAGTAAATATGAGGCTACATTTTGGACACAGTGTAAATCAGGATTTTATCGTCAGCCTCTGCAATTTTCAGCTCGTGAACGTTCACCAATCTCAGGATATATCGAATTTACCAAAACTTAGCAGTTTTAGTATTTAGGGTTTTTCTAGCTTCGGGTCAAACTAGGGTTTGACTTTCCCGGAGTTTCACCCAACCAAAAATATTGATCCAGGTCTCTAAACTTCAATTTTGATGAGGATAGAAATCCTATGTTGGTCTCACTCAAAAATTCTTCTTCTGCAAGAATCCCTAATTTCCCACACCGAAAACTGAAAATGCTCGGAATCGAATTCCGCTTCGACAGAAAGATGCGCCCTTCAATGGAGAGTCATCCTAGCCTTATTTTGCTGATAGATTGTGGAGAGAGAACCTAAAAGTAAGAATCCCTAGATTCTATAGCTACACAATGTCTTCTTTTCAGGGTGGCTCTGATACCATGTTAACTTTTCATATGCTTAGCTAAGACATCAGTACTTCATTTCATTTTCATAACAAAAGCATATAAACAGGATCATTGAAAGATAGACAAGCACAACCATACAAAAGGAACACAAAGATTTATCCTGGGAAAACCCTAAAGGGAAAAACCCAGCAAAAGCTTCCTCAATATAGATGCCCCAAAAAGATAAAAGATAAAAGATAAAACCAACAAGGATATCAAAGCCTGATCCTCCTCCTTCTCCACTAATGCGCTACACAAGTGAGAGTGTGTGTTTCAAATGAGGAGCACCACACCTCTATTTATATTCATCCGTTCACTTTAACTAACTCATTCGACATGCAAGCTTGAGTTAAATCATATAGGCTTGAGTTACACATGTAGGCTCAAGTAACCACACTGGGGTGCCAATGATCCACCTTTACAATTAAAGGGGACTACCTCATGACTCTTATTAGTTCTTCCGATTAGAAGCATCGGGGTACAAAGTAATACAAGTGGTTCTCCCGGTAAGACCATAGAGGACCACAAAAAATACATATAGAATATTCTTCGAAGTTACAATATTTCAACAACCTTATCATCTATCTCTTCAACACACTAAACAAAAACCCATCAACCTCCCAATTTCTACCCACAGACAACCCCATTAACCTTATCATTTATGTCTTCAACCCACCAAACAAAAACCATAAACCTTATCATCAATCACTTCAACCCACGAAACAAAACCCCATCAACCTCACTATTTATCTCTTCAATCAATTGAGGATCCTTGTTTTTTGCTATTCTATTTGTGAACAATTTCTCATTAATTTGTTTTTTTATTTTTTTATACTTTTCTCATCTTTCTCCTTGAATTCGTATCCTAACCTTCACCTACCTAAAATGATGCTTAACAAATGAAAACAACCATAAATTTCGGTATAATCCCCCGTCATTCAACCCCTTCACTTAATGGAAATGATGCTTAACAAATAAAAACAACCATAAATTGCGGTATAATCCCCCGACATTCAACATTCAACCTTTAACGTTTAGGTTGGTCATTAAATCAAGCCGGCTCGGTCCAATACATAATAGAAAATGGGATGTAAAAAGGCCATTTGTTTTTTCACGTATATAATAGTTTAAAAAGGCCGTTTGCTTTCTCATCGTTCTCTTTGGATTCTTCTCCTAATCCCTTCATATATCGGAAATGATGCTTAACAAATGAAAAAAACAATAAATTGCGGTATAATCCTCGGGCATTCAACCTTTAACGTTTAGGTTGGTAATAAAATTAAGTCGGCTTGGTCCAATACATGATAGGCAATGGGATGTAGAAAGGCCATTTGTTTTTTCACGTATATAATAGTTTAAAAAGGGTGTTTGTTTTCTCAAGTTCATCTAATCAGACAGGGGTCTTCGGATAGGGATTTTTTCAGTGTGACCGTAATCACCCTTCGATCTCAATCAGCATTATTTTTTTACTTTTTGTTGACATTGCCAAATCCCTCTCCCGTAATGGAGTGAAATTCTTCCTTCTATGATAGAGAAGAAATTTTTAGGTCTCTAGCTTCTAGCAACCCCAGGCAATTGAAGAAAACAGAAGGAGCAACGATATTGGTGAAGGGAACAACGATGGTGAAGGGAACTTCAATATACCATCTGCATGGGTCCAAAACCAAGGGGCCATCCACATGGGTCCAAAAACAAACGTAAAGACAACCCTCTAGTCAACCAAGATACACGTGCAGATGCAATGTTGCTATGTCAAGTTTACCAAAGGCTTGGGGCAGTGGCAATCAACGTGATGAGTGCTACAGGGACGGTGGTTAATGTGACCATCTCCAGGGCTGATTCAGTGGTGACATACTTCACTGGCATATTTTAGATACTCTCCCTCTCACCTGATCTTAAAAAACATGTACGTTCGGTCCATCCAATGGACCAAGAACGATGTCAATGGTTGACTTTGTTGTTGGTCCGTTGGATGGACCGAACGTACATGTTTGTTAAGGATGGCCCTCACTCTCTAGCTCTTATCTCCCACATTTCTATTCTCTAACTTTGGTTGCTTCTTATAATGAGTAGGTCATTTCAGGAATGGTTGAAGGTGTTCTTGTAGCAACTGATGCTGTTCATATTATTGTTGGCTCCTGCAACGATCCATCTTTGCACATAGTTCCTCTCATCTCTCCCGGTGGGGAAGGCAGTGGCAATACAGGGATAGCTTTTGCTCCATTCTCTAGGGCCACTGGGTACATGCCACATTTGGATCCTTCTGTGTACAATGCATCACCCAATGGCAATGCAGTTTGTCCTGGTCCTCCATTCTCTAAAGCCATTGGGTACACACCATCATTGGATTCTTCTACCAATGCATAACAGAATCATCCTGATGGGGCATGGTTCGCTAATAGTTGGTGTTTCGGTTCCAGTTGAATAGTTAACATAGTAAAATTATTATGTGATAGTCAGTTAGATATTATCTTAGATTTTGGACTTGCAGTGTGAGTGGATTAATAAGATACATGGTGTTTAGATTCTAGTTTGAATAGTAAACATAGTGAAATTATTATGTGGTAGTTATTTAGATATTATCTTAGATTTTGGATTTGTTTGAGTGGATCAACAAGATACATGGTCTTTCGATTCTACTCCAAGTAGTTAACATGGTGTTTTGATTCTAGTTTAAATATTTGAAATTATTATGTGATAGTTATTTAGATATTATCTTAGATTTTAGATTTTGGACTTGTTTGAGCTGATCAACAAGATACAGGTGGATTCATTTTATGGTAGTCTTATCTTATTATGCTTAAATGTATCTTGATTTGCTTAAATTTATTTTAATTTGTTTTTTATTTATTTATCAAAAAATGGCTAAAAATACTTTTATAGTTTAGTATATAGAAGTAACTATTATAATAGAATTTTCAATATTTTTGAAACACTCAAAATCTACATGGTTAAACCTGCAATAAATTATTATTTCTTTCTTTTATTTATTTGTTTTGAATTTGCTGAAAAGGTGAGGAGCTACATTGTTAAAAATGGTGTATTTCTTTCTATTCTTTTAATATTTCCCGAAGGTTGAAATGGAGTGACATTGTTAAAACTGGAATGAAATGTGACGTCTTTCTATTTTTAGGAATTAAAAAAGTGGTACTGGAATTTTCTGTACAATGTCACTTATGTAATGCTGATGAATCGTGGAAGATGCAGGACAGATATTAAAGACTGAATTATGCATATTACATACTAGACATGCTAAGAATGTTCGAACGGAGAGGAGAATATTAATGTTAGAAGGTGTACAATATGGCATACCATTGCATTGAGAACCATTGCTGATTTACCAAACATATGTTTAAGGAACATCCATAGTTTACCACACTTTGAAATTATCATCATATATTTCTTACACGCTAAGGCTTCCCTATGTAGGAACTATGTAGTGGCAGCTATGCATATAACTTTAGTTGCATCCATGGCATGGTGTGATAGCTTATGAAAATTATGCATGGCCATGAGCCCAAATTGAAAATCTTATAACGTAAGAGGTGGTTATTGTCCTAATCCAACCTGGTTTCTTATAACCCATGCAATATAGGGTACGATCCAAAAAATAAATGATCAATACATGGGTCCCAAGCCTGCCCAAGGTTTTAGATTTTGGTTTTTGACTATTGCTTAAACCATTAGAAACACCATCACTAAGCAAAACCTTAAATCACCACCATATTGAACTCATAGGATAAATTACCTATTTAAGGCATGTTTTATTTTTAGAGGGCATGCATATGACTCCTAAAAACTTATATATAAATAACATGTTCTAATATCTTTGATTTTGATTTTTATAGTATTGATTGAAGAACCATTTGTGGTGAACCAATCCTTAAATCGCTGATCAAATTTCACTTGCATGATAAGTATTCACTATGTAGGGTTTGTTTGGTGGGGTAGGGTGCTACAGATGAGCCATGAATCCTAGAGGAATTTTGACCTCTCACCATCCCACATGACCCAATAATTGTGCCTACTATTGTAAATCTCAAAATTGACATGCATCCAAGGAAAGGCCAAAGATCCCTTTATGGATCTTGAGGCCCCACAAATTTCCCATGAACCTGGAATGGAAATGTTATGACATGATAGTGTATCTCAATACATCATGGTGTGTGCCACAATAACTAAGCTTTAAATAACCTTGAAATTTCCAACAAATCATACTTGCATGCTAAATATTCCTTATGAAAGCCCTATGTGGTAGGTTGAGGACCACATATAGCCTTTGAAACTCTTTGCAGAGATTCTTTTTCTTGAAGATGAAGGTGCATGCTTTGTCTATTGATCCTAGATCATGTATCGATAAATTTGAACCATAATTAGAACACCATATCCCTCTTAGTTGTCGAATATTCCATTTATAAGGCCCTTGCGGTTTTCCAAGCTCGTGCATAATATGGCCCATGAGTTGTAGTACCAATATATAATAAATGAATATCCAAAGAGTTATTTTGTAGTTCTACATGTGGGGCATTACTTAAGTGATGCAGAATAACTATGAATAAAAGAAAACACACTTGTTTGGGAAAAAAAATTGGTATGGATATGTGTGTGTGTGTGTGTGCGCTTGTTGATCACTATCCTAGGTAAATAAATTGAAATACAAGTAGGTCACAACCTAAAGACTGTAGGTATGAATAAAGAGACATAGTGATTATCAAGCTCCATAAAGGATTACAAATGAGTGCAAATATTGTATGCAAACACTACTCTCTTGTAATTAGAATAACCCATTAAGGTTAATTGAGGTGATGTTAATGCATATTTAATGTACTAGTAATACTATGTGATCTAAGAAGAATTGCTTTAAGAAAAATAAGAGAGTTGACACAGAGATGAGAAAAATGTGTATATTGTACCTCTTCTTATGATTGATGACTTATACAAGCCCTTGTTATATGTCTTTTCATAGTTGAACCAAGACTATGAGGTACTCTATTTCCCATAACGGGGAGATGTTATAATGTTAAGTAACACAAGTTAATGAGGTGCTCTCTTTTCATATAGATGATTGTTGAGATAGATTTAGTATTCCAATACTAATGTAGCAAGTTCAATATTTTCATATTGATGTTGATGAGATGATTGTTGAGACGATTGATGAGATAGTTTCAATATTTCTATACTAGTGATGACGATGTTGTTTCAACATTTTTATGTTGATGATGATGATGTTCCAACATCTCTATGTTGGTGATGCAGATGATGATCTAGCATTTATTGATGATGTTGCTTTTAGCATGAACATAATAATGATGTTGTTGGTGTTGTTGATGTTATAGTATTTACATAGTGATGTTGCATATGATGTTTCAATATTTACATACTAATATTATAGATGATGTTTCAATACTTATATATTGATGTTGGAGATGATGTTTCGGTATTTGCAAAATAATGTGGTAGAAGAAGATTCAATATTCACATATTGATATGACAGAAGATGAGTTATTATTCACATAATGATGTTGTAGAAGATGATCTATTGCACACATAATATGATTCAGTATCCACATATTGATGTTGTAGTAGATGATCTAGTGCACACAGAAAATGATTTAGCATCCACATAGTGATGTTGTAGAAGATGATCCAGTACACATATAATATGATTCAGTAGCTACATATTGAGGTTGCAGAAGATGATCCACCTGAAATCGATGATGAAGATGTATGGTGGTGTTCCAAGACTTCATATGACATATGCAGACTCATTCGTCATATGTACAGTTGTGGTAGTAGTTACTACCTTGGTTGAATACCTTCCTAGTTATGTGGGAACAAACTTTTTTGGTGATCTATATTTAGCTCTTCCTGAGGAAGAGTAGTGGGGTGATCTTTGTAAGAAAGAAACTAAAATACATGTTTTTTATATTTTTATGATTTTATTGTTTTTATGTGTGATATCGAGACAGGTTTTCCTACTATGTAGATGTTGGTGAAACAAAGCAAGGATGTTTTCCTACTGTGTAGTATCCCAAGATTAACCCAACATTAATATTTGTATAACAGGGATTCACTTCATGGTAGTCGTATCTTGTTATGCTTAAATGCAATTTGATTATGATTTAAATAAGCTTTACTTAAAGGTAGTTGTATCTTGTTATGGGTAAATGCATTTTGATTAAGATTTAAATAAGATTCAGTTAAAGGGTGGTTAAAGAAAAGGGTAAAACAGTATTTGTTTTGTGCTTATATTAACTCTAACAATCTGGTATGACATAAAATTTGGACGATGGAATTAGGAGGATGACATCGTATATGTTGCATTGGTATATAATATGTTGTGTTTTAAATTTAAAATATGTTTCAAGTTGATTTTAATGAATATTCAATGTTACATGAACATATTCAATGAATATGAATATTCAATGTTACATGATTTTTAAATTTTTACTTTTATATTTTATCATTATTAGATTTTTTTCGTTACGTATTTTTTCCGTATCGAATCAAATTCATATCCGTATTCATACTCAAATTATGCTACGATAATTATAAGTAGAAATCTAAAGCTCCCTTTGATTTTTTCTTCCATCCATTTACAAAAAATGGTGAAGGAAACTCTTATGGATTCGTATATAGAAGTAACCGTTGTGATAGAAGTCACAATATTTTTGAAACAATCAGAATCTACATTGTTAAAACTGAAATGAACTGTTATTTATTTCTTTTATTTATTTGTTGTGTATTCTTGAAAAAGTGAGGAGTGACATTGTTAAAACTGCAATGCATGTAGATTTTTTTCTATTCTTTTAATATTTTCTGAATGCTGAAACAGAGTGACATTGTTAAAACTGGAATAAACGGTGGACTTCTTTCTGTTTTTAGGAATTAAAAAATTGGAGATGGAATTCTTCTGTACAATTTCATTTATGTAATGCTGATGAATCTTAAAAGATGCGAGATAGATATTAAACACTCTGAATTATGCATATTGCATACTTAATATCAGTCCATACTTGTATTTTTCCATGGTATGTTAATCCCTTAATGATGACACATTACACCACCTAGTGTGGCACATTACCCCCTATATTGTGGTTCATTACATATTATGTATGTATGCTTGGGTCTAATAGTGGGTTTATTAGTTTTTATTGTACAACATTATCTCATTTAGAGCGTAATATCGTCTTGTATTGTATTGTACAATTTGTAAGGAGGATCCTCCCTGGAAGAGGATAGATATTTATCTTTTTTATTCATCGTTTAGGCATGGATTATTGTCTTATTGTCTATTTATGCACTTGTTATGTTATATCTGGGATTTCATTGCATAACATTTGGTATTAGAGCTCTCTCCTCAGGACTAGATTCTGCAAAATGAGTCATTGTGGAACTTTCGCTACAACTTTGTTTATGAAAGGAATCAGAGATCGAGGTTACAAATCCAATTCCAAAACATGCTAGAATATATCCAATAAAAATTTAAGATCCTCATCCATTACAGTTTCATAGATAATTGTGGAGGAAGAGAGGGAATTTTACTAGTCCTACAGCTAGTCTAAAACAAGTACTCTTGGGAAAAAGGTCATATATGAGGAATATGAAATCCAAACGGAGTGAGACAAATTGCTTATGAAAGAATATGGATGAAGGTATATGTGGTAGAATTTTTAGATACAGGAACAAAACAATGGACAAGTGGAATACAGTACAAGTTCTCCCTTCTAGATAGGACAAAAATAATAGGTTTTGGTATATTTGCAATAACATCATTGTTGTCTCATACAAATTAGGTCAGAACCATGACATTGGAAAGCAGACAGATTAAGGTACTATAGGATGCAGTTTCATCCTTAGAGGAGTCGCAATTCAAATTTTTTAGTTACAAGTCAGCCCTAAAACAACCTCCCAATCAGTGATTGAAAAAAGTACACCATTTTGCATTTGAATAGATTTTACTAGAAGGATATATTTTTGGTAAACCATAGGGTGTGATATTGTTAAAAATGCCACCACAAGGAAGTTGAAAGAATCACACTCCACTCAAACCCCACGAGGGTTCATCCCCAACCTACGAGGAAATGAAAGACATTTTTTTTAGACTGTCTAAGTTGGAAGATATGATTAAATAAAATGTGAAAATTGATGACTTTGCTAAATTAGAAAAGAATATGGCTACTAAAAAGGATCTCAAAGGGATGGATAGTAAAGAAGATCTCAAAGGGATGGCTAGTAAAAAATATCTCCAAGACTTGAACGAGTTTATCAAGGATATCAAACATAACTTTGTTTCTTAATTATCTACTCAAGGAGAGGATAAGGAGGAACAAGATTACTTATTCCAGTCACATCTAGCGAAAATTGAAAAATAATTAGAGAGTAGGAACTTGGAGTCCTCAAAAGTTGATGATTGACTACAACACAATAGCTTCAATTAAAGTCCAAGAAGCTACATTATCCCCAAAATTTACATGTGAAATTTTGATAGAAAGGATCCAATCACATGGATTTTTTAGATGGAGAATTTTTTTGATCTACACCAAGTTCCCACTATGCAAAAGGTAACTATTGCATCCTTGTATTTAGTGTTAGTTTTTCATCATTCAAGCTAGAATTATGATATTAGGATCTTTTAACTGAGAGAATAACAAGAAAAGCAACAAAACACAAGCACACCAAAAGAGACAAGAGACACAAAGAGTTTTCCTCGGGGAAACCATAAAGGAGAAAACCCCGCAACTTCCTCGGAGATAGAATCAGCACCAAAATAGTAAAACAAGAAAACAGTAAGATGATCTCCCAACAGCAGCAGTCTCCTTCTCTCTCACTGAGAGAGAGAGTGGGTCTTCTCTCTCTCTCTCTCACAGCAGCAACTTCTCCTCTCTCACTCATGCGCCCCAATGAGTGAGTGTGAGTCTTGCAAGTGAGATAAATAGAGAGGCTCACTCTCTATTTATATTATTTCGTTCACTTGAAGTGCACTCCAACATGTCGGCCTCACTTAACAATTACTTACTAGAGCCGACATCTCTAGGAGTGTCTAATAACCCTAGTGCCCCACCACTTGTGGGGACTTTGCCTCCTCCGACCAATAGGAGTGTGACACAATGGTGGGGACTATTTCCCTAACTTATAATGACTCACCTAGGGTCGACTTCACTAGGATAGTCTAATAACCCAAGGGTACCACAACTGTGGGGAATTTAACCCTTGACCAATAGGAGGGTTACCCACAATGACTTGACATGAATTTCACATTATAGAAACTTCCCGATCGGAACATCGAGGTATGACATGACTCAAATAAATTACAATACATCCTGGAATGAACATCGGGTTACAATAGATAAGAAATACAAGTGAATACATTCCGAAGTTACAATTACATCAACATTTAGAACCTCATCAGTTTGTATGGTACTAATGGCTTTGTGACAGTAAAAAGGTGTCTATTATCTCTTGGTCTATATTCACCGAAGAATTGATTACACATTATGGGGATATAAATAACAACACCTTCTTCACTCAATTGGTAAATCTCAAGAAAGAAGGGTCAATTACAGATCACATCAAGCAATTTTAGTAGCTAAGTCTCAAAGTGAAGAATATCTCAGAAGATAATTTGTTAGATTTCTTTATTGGAACCTTGAAAGATAACATTCAACATGAGGTGCGTCTCTTTGAACCATCATCGCTAGAGAAGGCTTCCATGATGGAAAGGAAGGTTGAAAATAAAAATATGGCAATGAATACTAGAAAGGCCTTCTCCAACACATATAGAGAAAATAATGTTCCTTCTTCTCAGATACCACAATAGTTGACACCATAACAACTATATCAAAATAATAGAAAAAGGATTATTCTTTAATTGTGACAACAAGTATAGTAAGGGACATAAGTGCAATGAGAATAAATTATTCTACATAGATTGTGAAGCAGAAGAAACAAAAGAAGAGGAAGCATCTCAAGAATAGGCAACTTCAGAATAAATAGAAGAGGATACTTCAGAAGAAATTACTCCCACCATATCTTGTCATGCATTGGATAGAATTAGCACTCCTAAAACTCTCAAGATAGAAGGATACGTCAAAAAGAAGAAGTTAACAATGTTGATTGATTTTGGTAGTACTCATAATTTCATTCACTGTAAAATAGCTAAATTTCTTAATTGCTTTGTTTATCTAGAACCAAAATTTAAAGTAATGATTACAGAAGGAGGAACTATAAATTGATGAGGGAAATGATATCCAATGATTGCTATCCCAATTGGTAATTAGGTGTAGACCTTTCATTGGTGAAAAAATCTCTTTTTGATTTATATTTACTTTGCATCTCTGTAAGATATGAGAAGAATTTGAAAAGGGTTGTACATACATTTGAAAAACACAAGAAGAAAACTACATGCATGTCTACCATAGAAACATAATTTAGCAGATTGGAAAGTCCATTTGAAGAAAATTTTATCTAAAGGGCATTATAAAGAAACAACGAATAAGGCAATTGGGGCATTCTGTAAACAATGTTAATGCCATAATGGATATGCAAAATGATGCAATATTTAATGTCCTTATAACTTCTAAATTAGTTTATAGGTAGTTACAAGCCATATGCAGTTACAATACTCGCATTTACAGGCCCTAAATTAGTTTATAGGCAGTTACGATACTCCCATCAACTGCAAGTCTCGAATCAATATCAATATCGTCCTTCATAAAGGAATCACACCTCCCCTCTAATGACAACTAGAAGTCTCACGAAAATGCAGTTAGAGTATTTCACATCCTCATCAACACGAGATGCAATTAGAGTATCTACAATTGATGTTGTACTTGTTCAACAGTTGCTTTGGTTTGAATTCATAATTTTCAGGGTCCTTAAGGGTGAGAGTTTTCTATTGAGGGCCCACCATTTGTGAAAATAAATAGTTGAACATATTAGCTACCCTTTCAACCAGTTCTAGAAGGAGAAATGGTGCTGTAATTATGGAAAATGTGTAATCTAACATCTCGACATCCTCATTTTCCATTGTCATGTCAATACAAACATTATTCTAAGTTTTTTCCTTCCTCACTTGTGGTGGTTTCTATTATCTCTATCAGAATAATCAACCCATAGTTAGCTACCTTAGACATTAATTAATCCAATTTTTGTCTTATTTGCCTAGTTTCCATATTCCACCTTATGCAAGTTGTCCTCCACACATCCATAGTGGTCAAACTTGCTAAATTTGAGTCATGGAGCACTTGGGAAACCTCTTGGAATCAAATCTGCTTTATTCCTGGCTGCCCTAGCACATGTCTACTTTTTCTGCTTTATTGCCTGCTTTTTCTGAGTTTTAAGGCAATTGGGAAAGTTTGACTAGGTAAAGTTAACTTGTTTTTTTTCCTCATCATCCTCCACCCTTTTATCCTAAGAAAAGCATGTATGAGTTTTCCTTCCACCACCTATTATCTTGTCTAATTTATTTTTCCAATTCGCGAGCTCCTAGACAGTTTTGGAAACTGCTTTATGCACCTATGGGGGATTTGATTAGATTTAGTAAGCCTGCTTTTGACCAAATTCGAATGGAATCTTCATGAATTCAAATATCTCAAGTAATTATTTATTGTGTCATCCTATGACTTCATAGGGTTGGATATTGTACACTTATTCAATACAGATTAGTGTTCAGCTCCATATTCAGTCTCCTTTGTGTGTAATTTGCATGTGTAATTGACAATTTTTGTGAGTGTAATTGTTCTAAAACCTAGGTTCAATTTCCACATAGTATCAGAGCCTTTGTAGATCAATTTATCTCCTTCCAATTTGTTATTGCAGGTTCGACATCATTGACCGGGAGCATTCTGCTGACTGAAGGGACAATTTTTGAGCTATGGATCAATCTCAGAAGATCATCTTGACTCCATTTAACTTATTTGAATGGAAAGTAGATATGGAGATACTATTGAGAGCGAAATTCCTCTACAGAGTGACTATGGCAATAGAAGCAGAGCCCAATGCAGCTGCAAAGAAAAATAAATGGCACAACAGGAGGGATGAGGCCTATGGTCTCCTGTGTCTGAGCATATCCAGAGACCTCCTTTTCCGTATTGATGGATTAACATCACCAAATGAATTATGGGAGAAGATTACTAAGATTTATGGTAAGACAGATGAGATGAGGGGACATCAAATTGAAAATGAATTGATCTCCCTGAGTCCCAATAGCTTTGAATCCCTGCAACTCTATTTTTCCAAGTTCAAAGCCCTTGTTTTGCAGCTAAAACAATGTGGGATTGAAAAGAAAGATGAGAAAATCATTTTGGCCATACTCTCGAAGCTTGGCCCTGACTATTCAGTGTTTTTATCGACCTTCTATGCCACAAAGTTGACAGCTCGAGCCTGGAAAATGCCTAGCCTTGCATATTTCATGGAATCTCTCACACAAGAACAAGATAAATTGGTGATGATGGGCACCATCAAACCTTCCAAAGACCAAGCTCTGGTTTCTGGAGATTCAAGGGTGGATTCAAAAGGAAATAAGAAAGCTAAGAAGCCACCTGAGCAAAAGAGAGACAAGAACAAGTCTCTAGAGAAGCCTCAAGGTTCCAAGAAGAACTTCCAGAAGAAGAAGAACAAAGGAGAAATGAGCAAGTACGCATATTGCAATAAGGGAAATCATCCTGAAAGCTCCTGCATGAAGAAGCAAATAGACATGCTGACCCAACTCCTAGAGAAGAATGCTATCTCCCTTCCAGACAGCTCAAAGAAGAGGGAAGGAGGATCAAATTCAGAAGATAGAGAGAGAGTTCATGCATTGGTTGCTGGCACATCAAGCTCACCTAGTTTCATCATTGATTCTAGAGATTCAAGACATATGGTTTCGACCAAGGAGGAATTCACCTCACTTGACATGTCTAAAGGTCCACCAATAGTACTGGGAGATGACTCTCTCATTGAAAGTTTGGGCAAAGGGAGGATTGATCTTGACCATGGTAAGTTCAGCAATGTATTGTATGTTCCAGGTCTTGCCTCTAACCTCTTATTAGTGTATCAGATGACCCACACACGGTCTCCAAAGAAGGTCATATTCTCCCCTAATGAAGTTGAGATCACAGAGATCTCAAGTGGTAAAGTCATTGCAAAACGAGTTGCAAATCACACTTCGAAGGTATACATGTTCTCACACTTCCTACCCTACTCAAACCCCTCTGCTCTTTTGATCCATGATAATGAGGAAAGCAAGCTTTGGCATGAAATATTTGGCCACCTTAATTACAAGTATATTTTTTATCTTAGTGAAAAACAAATGGTCATAGGTTTACCAAAGATTAAGTCTTCCAAAGGAGTCTGTCAATGTTGCATCCTAGGAAAACACCCAGAGCATAAATTTGAGAAAGCTAGTCATGAGAGAACCTCTACACCTCATGAGTTGATCCACAATGATGTTTCTGGCCCATTTCCTCATATGTCAATGAGTCAGGCCAAATATGCATTGAAATTCATAGATGATTTTTCCAGGTATTGCTGGGTTTACTTCCTGAAATAGAAGTCCGAAGTTTTTGGCCTCTTCAAAGTCTTTAAGGCTTTGGTTGAAAACCAGTTTGGGAGGAAACTCAAGGTTCTCAAATCTAACAATAGTGGTGAGTATGTCAAGTCTGAGTTCATTTAATATTGTGTAGATGCAATTATTCATATGCAGCATTCTATCCCTTACACACCACAGCAAAATGGTGTTGCTGAGAGGAAGAACAGATCACTGAAAGAGATGGAAACATGCATGATGGAGGCTAAGACTTTGCCACCAAAGTTTTGGGCCGAAGCTATAAACTATGCATCCTATATCTAGAATAAGGTGCCTCATAAACAACTTGATGATATGACTCCTTTCGAATCATAGAGTGGGCACAAGCCAGATGTGACCCATTTCAGGATTTTTGGCTCAAGGGCTTGGGCTAGAATTCCAACAGAAAAGAGGAAGGCTTTGCAGCCCCAAAGCCAAGAGTGTCTATTTGTTGGGTACTCTAAAGATTTAAAATTGTACAAGCTGATCAATTTGAGCACAAACAAATCCTTCATTGAAAGGTGTGTTCAGTTTCAAGAAGAGCCCCTAGTAGCAGTGGAAGTTGGAGAATCCTCTTCACCACCAGAACCTCTGAATGTAAGTGAAGAGATAGTTGAACATGCTGATTCTGATATGTCTAATAATGATGATTTAATTGCAGATCCTAACATTCCTAGAAGACCAAAATGGGCAGCCAAGACCATTCATGCAACTGGAGAACTAGCTAGAATCCTAATGATCTTAGGAGGACTAGATCTTAGTTTGAGAGTGCTCTGTGCATGAATGATCCTATGTTTGTAGAGAAATGCTATCTGATGATTGAATTAGACCAATAGACATATGAATATGTAGAAAATGATCCAAGATGGAAAACAGCCATGGAATAAGAGTTCATCTCACTCCAGAAGAGCAACACTTGGGAGCTGGTTGATCTTCCCCCAGGGAGGAAGCTAGTTCAGTGTAAGTGGGTGTACAAAACCAAATTTTCTGCTGATGGTTCACCTCTGAAGTACAAGGCCATATTGGTAGCCAAGGGCTACTCACAAGTACATGGCATAGACTACAATGAGACCTTTGCACCAGTGGCAAAGATGGACTCCATCAGGCTAGCCTTAGCCATTGCAGCTTCAAAGTAGTGGGAAGTACATCACATGGATGTGAAGTGTGATTTCCTTAATGGAGATCTCACTAAAGATATTTACATGCAGTAGCCTCAAGGATTTTCTACTAACCCATCTCTTGTGTGCAGGCTAAAGAAGTCATTGTATGGGATTAAGCAAGCCCCCAGGGCTTGGTATGCCAAGATTGATAGCTTTCTGCTATCATTGAATTGTGTTCGATGAAAATCAGATCCAAATGTCTATTTTAAGCTGATTCATGGTTCATTAATGATCATTGTTTTGTATGTTGATGACCTTCTCATTACATGAAGCTCAAAGGATGAAATTGCCTCCTTGAAGGATGCAATGAACCATGCCTTCTCAATGACAGATTTGGGCTTATTGAGCCAATTCTTGGGGATCGAGATTGCTCAAACCAAAGAAGGAATCAAAGTACATAATTCCAATTAGGCCTTGGATTTGCTGAACAAATTCAATATGAAGGATTGCAAGCCAAGCAAGACTCCTTTCCTTTCAGGAGTTAAGCTTGAAGAAGCTGATTCTTCACCTATGGTAAACAATACATTGTATAGGCAATTGATTGGATGTTTGTTATATCTTACACATAATAGACCTGATCTTTCTTATGTAGTAAGATTGGATTCAAGATACATGGATCAGCCTCATGAGATCCATTGGAGAGCAGCCAAACATATCCTTAACTTTGTTCGGGGAACAAGGAGTCATGGGATTTTCTACAAAGCTAAATTTGATCTTGATTTGATTGGGTTTACTGACAGTGATTGGGCAGGTGATAGCACAGATCAAAAGTCAACATCAGGATATGTGTTCATGCTTGCAGAAGGGCCAATTAGCTGGTCAAGCAAGAAACAGAGTGCCATTGCACTCTCATCTATAGAAGCAGAGTACAGAGGAGTTGTAAATGCAGCAACTCAATGTTTATGGTTGCAAGGTTTTCTTGGTGAGTGTGGCTTCGAATCAGAATACTGTTGGGGCACGCACCTTAACGGTCCTTAACCTTGGTAACTCCGCGGTTTTTGTAGGAGTTTGTAAGTGGAGTTATGACTCAAAATAGTGTTAGGGGTGTTAAGGTTAAGTCAAAGCCCTCTTTTTGTAATCAACCCATGGTTTAAATCCATGGTTTAGGGTTCGGGGTGCCCATGGTTTAAGCCCATGGTTTTGTAATAAGTGCGTTGTATAAATAAGCACTCTTGTAAAGAAGTCAGTTTAGGATTTTGATGTAAGATGAATTGATGTGAAGCTAAGGCTTGTTTTTGTAAGAAAGGTTAATTCCCAGCTGTGTACGTGGACGACCTCTACAGCTGTGTGTGCAGAGGGTTTTAGGGTGATTAAGAAGATCTGCAGCTATGTGCACAGAGGCCTGCAGCTGTGTGTGTGGCCTTGAGGACTTGAAGGGATCTGCAGCTGAGTGCACAGATCAGAACTGTGGTTTTTGTAAAGAGTTGAATGAAAACACAGTTCTGTGGACGTAGCCCCTAAACTGGGGGTGAACCACGTTATATCTTGTGTTGTGGTTATTTTGTGTTGCTTCTGTTATGTTCTTTATGCATTGATAAGTAAATATTTGATAAGTAAGATCAATGCTAAATAATAACTTCGTTGTGAATTCCCAACTAAGGGTTAAGCAAGTAACTGTTTGTTTATCTAATTGTGAAGTTATATAAGTATCGTCGAAGCTCTGTATTGTATGATTATAACTGGTTTAAGGCTAAAGGTACAGTAATATCCCTCTTTTTCTTGCAGAGACCTGATTCTGCGGCACCCCATAGCTGTTTTGGGTGAGACTGCAACCTGTTCGCAGGTTGTTGCCGAAAGGGCCAACACTGTGGGTCTTTTGTTGGTGCAAAGTTAATGGTATAAAACCTGGGTCTGCCCTATAGCCCAACAAATTGGTTCCATTTCCGGTTGAACTCAGTATCTGTTCAAGAGGGGTTTACATCGTACCTCGAGGGCTATATTTTGGAGACCCTCAGTGAAAGAAATCGATGATTGGATTGAAGAGACTTATCTGAACTTTGTTGTACAAGAGAACAAAGATCTGCGTCGTAGTGCAAACGACTTTTTACAAAGGTATGTTTTTTCTGATGTTTATGAAATTTTCTTTAGTAGTATCCACATAGAGTTGCATTAGTGGTTATCCAGGTTAACAGAGAGAAGGACGAACTTCTAAGAACATCAGTTTCCTGATTGGACCCCCACACGAATTAATATATTGAAAAGGGTGAACAACGAGATATCCCGTGCTGTTGATTTCTAGACAACACGAACCCTTGAAGCATTTGTGACGGAGTTCGCCATTGAGACAAGTACGTCCTTCAATGAAGCCGAACGACAGTTCTTCAAAGGATCAAGGGGTAAGTACTTGAATTCATTTAGTTTGTGAATTAAAATGCTATTGGCTGAAAAAGGTATATTGCTCATTGAATCAGACTGTTAGATTTAGTATTACTAACCTATGTTTGCAAGTGAAAGTACATTCGACGAGCAAAGTGGTTTGCTGCGAAGTGGAAAAAGGTACAAGAGAAATTTTGAGTCCTATACCCTAGGTAAGAATACCGAGTCTAACCCCGTAAGTCCAGCAGCCTTAGAGCCTGAAGAAACCCCTTCTGTTGGAAACCCTCCGATAACCCCGCAGCGAAGAACTATTATCCCTGAGAACCCATCACAGTCTATAAGTAACCCTAGCCCGAGTATTCCTGTCGCAGGTCAGTCTACCCCAGTAAGTTCCCCCCTACCTACTACCAGTCCCCCTCCTTCCCCCCCTAGATCTGCGATGGCCCATATGAATGACGACATTAAGCTCCTTGTTTTCAAAGGAACTGGATCAGAGGATCCAAAATAGTTTTAGTTCTTATGTGAAGCAGTGTGGACTGCTAAGAAAATTATAGATCAAGATACAAGAAGAGCGCAGTTGGTTACTTCTTTTAGAGACTGCGCCTTTACCTGGTTCATGAAGTTTTCTAGTACTCAGAACCATGTCTTGGCTGATATAAAAGCAGCAACGATAAATGAATTTAAGAAGCCTAAATCAAAGTCGCGGTGTATCACTGAGCTAAAGGAAATCCAGCAGAGGCGAGGAGAATCAGTGTGGGACTTTGATTAGAGGTTCAAAGTTCTGCTAGATCAAGTCAGTTTCACTGTTGGACCAGCGCAACATAAGGAATGGTTCATTGCAGTGTTGCTACTGCATATCAAAACTCCACTCATGCAACAGAAGGTTGCCGACCAGCAAGAGGCTCTGGAAATTGCGATGAAGCTCGAAACTGCTCTTGTCGAAGATAATTCTGGTATAGCCCAAATACAAGCGCAGTTGACAGTGATGGCTCTGGAGCTTCATGACATGAAGAAAGGCAAAGATTTTTAAGAAGAGTTTTGGTGTACACGATGTCAAATAGAGGGTCACAACAAGGAACAGTGCCCTGCGGTAAGAAATTTCCTGAATTCTGGTGCACCAAACCCGTTCAACCCTTGTGTTCTATATTGTGAGATCTGTAGGACAACTGGCCAGCATCGACTTGAAGACTGCTATCTCCTGCAGAGGTATGTGCAGGTCCCTAAGAACCCTTATTGCAAGTTCTGTAAGTCAGTGGAACACAATGAAGATGAGTGTCGTAGCTTTGACCTCATGAGAGAACACACTTATGATGCATATCGGGTACAAAATGATGGACAAGGCAATGATGGATATGATTACCATGGTAGTACATCAGGTCGAGGAAATTTTGGAGGTCATGGTCATGGTGGTATGGCTGGAAGAGGACGAGGCCAGGTTGTGTGTTATAATTGTAACCAGGCAGGACACATGGCTCGAGACTATTGGAACCCAACTACGACATGTCGATATTGCAGAGCTATTGACCATGTGATTGAGCAATGCCTGCAGCTGATAACAAATATTCAAGAAATAAATAGTGCCCCTACTCAGAATATTCAGCTGATTGCTGTGGAGCAACAACCTGTCCTAGCCATTACTGTTGTTACCAGGAGTGGAGCTACGACGGAAGTGAAGAACAAGGAGAAACAACCTGCCGCGGCTTGGGTTCGTAAGGCCCCAGAAAAAACTCCAAGTATTTGATGTCGACAGAGAAAAAGAGACATTTATGGAAGCCAAGAGAGACTTCACTGACCCCAACACATCAGTAGCACCTACGCAACAGCCTCAGCAACAGTCACAGCCACAAGAAGCTTCAACGGATAAAGTAAGTACACTGTCCTCCTTTTTATAGAGCTGTATGAAGCTCTTAAGGAATCAGAATGCTTTAAATGAGTTGCAGAAATTTATTGCTTCTTGCGAACCTCAGCAAAGTTCTGGTAAGGAAAAAACTATTAATAGGATCAGAAGAACTGGCAGGGAAATGAGATTGAATGCTCAGATAGGAGAATATGACATGACTGATGTCATCTTGGATCTAGGTTCAGAAGTAAATATTTTAACTAAGCAGACCTGGGAATAAATGGGAAAACCTACTCTGGAATGGTCCCCTATATAGTTGATATTATCCAATCCGTAGAAGATTGTGCCCGTAGGAAGATTCCCTAATGCCCTAGTAGATATTGATGGAGTCAGTACCTTAGCAGACTTTGAAGTCATTGAGATAATTGATGACAGCAACCCCTATCCAGCCTTGTTAGGTATTGAATGGGCATTAGACAATGATGCAGTCATTAACCTTAAGAAGCGACAGATGAACTTTGAAGGGAAAGGTTTGAGAGTCATAGTCCCATTGGATCCTTCTCAAGGAGAGAGATACACTGAGCCAGTACGAGATGAAGACCAAGATGTTTTGGACCATATCTACAATATCACAATGAAGGAAGAATATTATGTTGATCCTACTGCCGAAGGTATCATGGATTGGCAGTGTGACAGCTCCTGCATGACAGATTCAGATGACGGCCTAGAGAATTGGCAGAATAGACTGTATGAGCTACATGGACATCGATGTGCAAGAATCACCAAGTCTCTCAGATGGAGTAGTTCACAGACAAGAGCCTTACCTATTTTTGATGGTTTGACAGACCCAGAAGAGTTTATTGTGCAATTCTCAGAGCAGGTACCAGACTCACAGAAAACGGAGACTCTAGATTCAGCATTCAGAGCCATAGCAGCCAGATGGTGGAATGGTCACAAAAAGTACATTCATAGTTGGGAAGCATGCCAGAAGTTCCTTTTCCTAATATTTAGGGACCAACCTCAGGAGGTGCGAAGCAGAATGGTAAGACTAGTCCTCAGGGACATTTGGAGCAATGCTACGAAGCATGGAAGCATGTACCTCATGAAGAATGGGTACATAGGTTTGTGCACACCCTGGAACCTATAGCAAAGAAATGGTATGCGGAGGTCGAGCTTCACCACGGTATTGTAAGTTGGGATAGTCTTGTTGATAGTTTTGTGCTAACATTTTCTATTATTGAGGTTTCTCCTACTTTGGACGTAGCTGTTAGGTTGATCCATACTAAAGTATTTGATGATCAAGAAATAGCAGAATACCAAATTGATTGGAAGGAACAAGAAGCCAATGCAGTAGAATGTTATAATCTCGCAATTGACGAGGATGATGATCCGCGCAACATTAACATTCCTGATTCAGAAGGACACTGCAAAGTACATGGACCAGCAGTTGAAGCACCTGAAGTGACTCAAACCCCGAAGACGCAGATCGTAAACATTGGGTCAGAAGAAAACCCTAAGTATGCTACCATTTGGAGATTATTGGGATGACGAAATGGTAAGCAAGGTGACCCAACTTCTCCATGAGTATCAAGACCTATTTTTGGTGAAGTTCTCAGCAATGGAAAGAATCATTGAAGCTGTGGAAGATATTTTGATGGGGATCGAGGCTCCAAGCTCCGTTGAAGCTAGTATAGGGAAGTGTCGAAGGTCCTTATTATGGTGCAGCTAGATTTATCGGCTGTGCCGGAGAAGGAAAGATATGTTGGAGCTTAAAATTTGGCTGTTGGAAACAATCAAATTCTGCGGTGCCGGTACGTTAACCGTATTTACTGCTTGTATTAATGCAATCTGGGGAAATCTACCACCGCTTGGACAAGATCTCTGTCAAATTTGGTGTCTTCAATGCACAGTTAGGATAGATCGAATCGATGGAATCTATAAGAAGACACCCAGGCCTATGGAAGTCACATTATGCAGTTCCTTGTGTTTTACAATTGATCCCATGACAGCTGAACGCGAGCTTCAGGATTTAGTGAGAGAGTTTGAACAGGGGGGTCTGCAGGACCTTTTCAGCCGCCCACCCACCTCTACACTGCACGAAGAAACTCCCCCTGAACCGACTAAACCAATGCAGACACGGTCTACCAGGAAGAAATTTAAACCAGAAGTACGCTCCAAGCATAACGAAGACAGACACAAGAAATCAGGGAAAACATCGGGGGAACCCGAGATGAATCCCTCCATCTTAGCATAGGTTCCACTAGACGGGGATGAGAACATTGCACCACAGCATCCACCGTATCTTCATCCTGTTCGACCAGGAGTTCAACCCCCTTAGCGGAACGCCAAGTTCACATTACGCACCCCTTCACTACCACTGGGTGTGCAGTTGGTTGGAACAATGACGGGGAAAATAGATCGGCTTAAGTATGCAGACCACAATATGAATGATCATGGCAATCCCTCAGTTCGCACAAGGGACATACTTGCACTTCGTCAAGTATCCAGAGACTGGAGCAACATTACTCGAAGTGAAACAATGGGCTGCTGGCTTGGATCAAGCTGGTTTGTTGAAGATGCTTGATGTTCCCCACTTTGGTTGAAGCACACAGGTAACCATAGTGTTCAAGTAGCTCTTAGAATTAGTGCATCATGGGCACCTATGGATAGGAGACTAGCAAATCCCTATTACTGGAGAATTGATTCATCGGATCACAGGTTTACCAAAGGAAGGGCCTGATCCGGGGACCGAATTTCCTTCAAAGCATGATGATACGAAGCTGGCACAAACCATGAAGGACCACTTTGGCCTGACGAAAGGGAAGCGAGGGTATCAAACCTCGACCATTGAGCACTAGAAAATTCGATTTGCAGCTGCTATTTTAGCATGCAAGCTAATGCGGAAGTGCAGGCCAAATGAAGTGCTTGCCCCGGTTATCAGTATTGCTGCGAATTGTGTTGAGGGCTACAATTACAACTGGGCAGCATACATTGCGAAGGAATTCCTTGAAGATGTCCGCGACGTGCAGGAGAAAGGTAGACCCTTTCACTACTCCTGGTTGATAGTCCTTATCGCCCTAGTAGGATGGAAAGAACCTACCAAGGCGCAGTTTGTTGCTGTGCCTCTGAACATGCGGCACAACAAGGTATGCATCTATGTGGGTGTCACAGGATAAAGTATCCCAACAGATGATGAACTATGTGTTTGCCTTTTATATGATGAGTATCACATGTGAGATTGTAAAAACACCACGGCTCAGTAATTAGCTATTCTCTCAGTATCAGGGAGCGGCCAACTTCAGCGCCGACATGCATCATATTTTCATCTAGGCCCGTGCAGATCAAAAGCATCAATGGTTTAAATTACCATATGTAGTAACCAAAGAAGACATCCTCGCGGGAGTTCAGCAGTGGCTGGCTGAATGGTTGAAGGCTGCAGGAACAAAACCCACCATTGCAATTCCCCCAGTTACAAATATGGGCATAGGCCCTAGTTATACGTAGCAGCAAGACCCACCGGAGGACAGTGACGAACAAACTGAGTCGCAACAGACTGAAAGCGACCAGGGTGAGATGGTGGAAATTAAGAAGAAGAAGAAGACTCAGTTAAAACTGCCTTAGACCCTAACCGAACAGACAAGCGCAAGTCTCTAGAAATAGCAGAAGTGACCAAGCTCCATTCCAGGAAGAAAGCAAAGGCATCAAAGGACAAAGATATCGATGAAGAGACCGTCCTGATAAGTGAAGAGCTTAATCAGGCTCTGTCGAATACCACAACAGTTCTCACCAAGAAATGGTCTGAGTTTGCAGCTACACACCTTAGTGCAATTACTGGCGTAGCTCAGGGACTTTCAGAACTAAGGGAACTCGTAGGAAAATCAGTGACTGGCGCTGTAACAAGCAGTACTCCAATAAGCGCGCAGCCAGATACAAGGCAATATCCGGCCAGAGAAAATAAAGGACAAGTGTCAAGCACAGCTCTCATAATAACTGACGCAGCATCTCGCTCATAGATGAGCATGATAGTGGGCATAGACTACACCAATATTTCTATGACGTAGCTGCATCTTTGTCAGCTGGCCATCATGAAGGAGATTCAAGCATGAGACAACTACTCACATGCGCAGCTACAAAAGGCCACAGAGCAGAGTGAGCACCTCGCAGCACAGCTGCAGGAAGCATATCAGAGGAAGAATGCAACAGAAAGTAATCAGGCCACACTAGCGCGAGTAGTGGATGAGGCATGTCGAAGTCTCCCTGACTTCGACATACAGGCCAAAGAAGAATTAGAGCGAAGGATAGTCAAGTTGAAAGACTATGCACTACAGTCACAGAACCAGGTAGAGACGCTGAAAGCAGAACATGAGGCCCAGATTGCAGAGATCCAACTTCGTATCAAACCAAAAGGTCCCCCAGAGGTTAGGGAGCAGCACCGCGCAGACATCCAGGCCTCAGCAGCAAAAATATCAGATATTGTGAGCAGCTCATCAAAGCTGCTAGAAGACAGTGTCGAAGCCTAGACAACCCTGCAGGAACATCTAGAAGTAGGACAGCTGCAAGAAATTATCAGGCAGCGACAGACATAGCTGGATGCAGTCAAAGCAGAAATTAAGACTTTGCCTCCTATGCAGAAAATGCTCAAGGTGAAGCAAAGTAATGAACTCCAGTAGGAAATTGAGTCATGCAGAGCGAAAGCAACAGTGTTGGAAAATTCTATGCAGCCACTTGTCAGCGAAGCTTTGGAGTTGAGTACTGCTGTGGACAGCCAGCTCAAAGTCCTGAAGGAATATGATGCATTTGCAAAAGAAAAGGCCAGCGAAGCATAAGCCGCAGTATTGCAGGAGTTGGTGGAAAAAGAGCAAGCAGCTGACAACATCATGTGTGGACTCAACAAGCAGTTTACTATCTTCTCCAACAAAGTCCGTCTACCAGAAGAGTAGCAGAGTGTCCCGGGACGAGACACTAGTGAGTCTTGGGGGCCTGTTGGGGTGCGCACCTTAACGGTCCTTAACCTTGGTAACTCCACGGTTTTTGTAGGAGTTTGTAAGCGGAGTTATGAATCAAAATAGTCTTAGGGGTGTCGGGGTTAAGTCAAAGCCCTCTTTTTGTAATCAACCCATGGTTTAAATCCAGGGTTTAGGGTTTGGGGTGCCCATGGTTTAAGCCCATGGTTTTGTAATAAGTGCGCTATATAAATACGCACTCTTGTAAAGAAGTCAGTTTAGGCTTTTTATGTAAGATGAATTGATGTGAAGCTAAGGCTTGTTTTTGTAAGAAAGGTTAAGTCCCAGCTGTGTGTGGGGACGACCTCTGCAGCTGTGTGCCCAGAGGGTTTTAGGGTGATTAAGAAGATTTAAAGTTGTGTGCGCGGCCTTGAGGACTTGAAGGGATCTACAGCTGAGTGCGTAGATCAAAACTGTGGTTTTTGTAAAGAGTTGAATAAAACACAGTTCTATGGATGTAGCCCCTAAACTAGGGGTGAACCACGTTATATCTTGTGTTGTGGTTCTTTTGTGTTGTTTTTGTTATGTTCTTTATGCATTGATAAGTAAATATCTGATAAGTAAGATCACTGCTAAATAATAACTTCGCTGTGAATTCCCAGCTAAGGGTTAAGCAAGTAACTGTTTGTTTATCTAATTGCGAAGTTATATAAGTATCGTCGAAGCTCTGTATTGTATGATTATAACTAGTTTAAGGCTAAAGGTACAGTAATATCCCTCTTTTGTTTGTAGAAACCTGATTCTGTGGCACGCCATAGTTGTTTCGAGTGAGACTGCAACCTGTTCACAGGTTGTTGCCAAAAGGGCCAACACTGTGGGTCTTTTGTTGGTGCGAAGTTAATGGTATAAAACTCGGGTCTGCCCTATAGCCCAAAAAATACTCAAATACTATCTACTGTGATAATCAGAGTACCCTTCGAATCTATAATGATCCAGTTCAGAAGTAGAGAACCAAACACATTGAGATCCATATGCACGACATCAGACAACTTGTGCATGATGGCACCATTCACATACTTTTCTGTTCATCTTTAGAACAAGTAGCAGATATCTTCACCAAAGTTTTTTGTGAGAATACATTCAGCAATGTCAAATCACTGCTGGGGATTGTTGATTATACTGTGAAGCATGAGTGATGACAATATTTCCAAATTTTGTTTTACTGTCCATGTTTAAGGCAGGATTTTCCCCACTGGGTTTTTGCCTCTTTCCTTGGTTAAATGGACATGCAGTATGTAAAGGGTGACTAAGCCTTGTTGCTAGGCCCTATAATTTTCTGATATTTTACTCATAAGTCAGGCTTAAGGGGGGGTGTTAGAATAATCAACCCATAGTTAGCTACCTTAGACATTAATTAATCAAATTTTTGTCTTATTTGCCTAGTTTCCATATTTCACCTTATGCAAGTTGTCCTCCACACATCCATAGTGGTCAAGCTTGCTAAATTTGAGTCATGGAGCACTTGGTAAACCTCTTGGAATCAAATCTGCTTTATTCCTGGCCTCCCTAGTGCATGTCTGCTTTTTCTACTTTATTGCCTGCTTTTTCTGAGTTTTAAGGCAATTGGGAAAGTTTGACTAGGTAGAGTTAACTTGTTTTTTTCCCTCATCATCCTACACCCTTTTCTCCTAAGAAAAGCATGTATGAGTTGTCCTTCCACCACCTATTAGTTTTCTTAATTGATTTTTCCAATTCGTGAGCTCCTAGATAGTTTTGGAAACTACTTTATGCACCTATGGGGGATTTGATTAGATTTAGTAAGCCTGCTTTTGACCAAATTCGAATGGAATCTTCATGAATTCGAATCTCTCAAGTAATTATTTATTGTGGCAGCCTATGACTTCACAGGGTTGGCTATTGTACACTTATTCAATACAGATTAGTGTTCAGCTCCATATTCAGTCTCCGTTGTGTGTAATTTGCATGTGTAATTGGCAATTTTTGTGAGTGTAATTGTTCTAACACCTGGGTTCAATTTCCACAATATCCTATATAGCTGAGTATTATGTCATAATATTCATCCCAACTGTACTCTGTCAAGGATTGTTTTCCTAAAGCACTTGTGAAAAATTGTTGGAAATTTTTTAGCAATGCAGAAATGTATTTTTCTTCCAAACTTCGCTATCACCATTTTCTACTACTACTCAATGAAAGCAGTCACACTCGATTTTTCATGTACTGTTGGTATTGTTTTGAAAGCAGTCACACTCGACGTCTCATCTATTAGTTTTGTTTCCCTTTTGACAATGTTCAAGTTTATGAAATGAATGTAAGTACATAATTTAATTAGATTTTGGCTTTCGTTAATAAATATTGGTTTTCCATTGTATTTTTGAACTCTTCAAATGTATTTTTTTCCATTGTATTTTTGAACTCATTGATTTGTAATTACTACTATTGTTATTGATTGTCCTTTTATGCGTCAACTTTAACACAGGGACCTCTGTGAGTGTTAAGTTGAAAGAAATGACCTTCCTTATACGATTATGATAAAACTTAGAATTATTGTACATAACACATATGGACTATACCTTGAGAGAGAAGATAAAAATTTTACCCTTCATCTTGTGGGTAAAATGGTTATTTCCCCACCCTGATTGTACACATCGGTTTTATAAGTATTTTCTTGTGGGTATTGTGTGTGGGTCTTGTGGGTCTTGGCTATCAAGTAGGCTTTCTTATCCCTTGGATTTAGGCATGTCTACAAGGAGCACAATATGAGTGCAGACCACTTATCCAACGAAGAACTTGATATGAAGGCTGGTCTTCTCTCCATCTCAGAACTTTGGGAAGGAGAAATTATTGAGGAAGGCTTGATACAGCTCTTTTAAGAGTTTTTTTTAGTATCTGTGGCATACTCATGTTTTTCCCTTTTCGAGTATGGGACTCTTTATCCTGTCGTCTTGTATTAGCTAGGGATATATTCTTGTTTTGATTCCCGTGGGGTGTGTTTGTTCCACCCAAGAGGCCTCCTAGATAAGCTATCTAGGATCATTCTGTTCTCCCTGTGGTAATGCTTTTTCTGTCTTTCTTTGATATTTTGATTTTTGTGGGTGGAGAGATGTTGGGTCGAGAGTTGGGTTGACAGCTAGTACAAATGCACATAGATTTTTTTTGTTTTTTTATATATTTTTTGAGGTTGACAGTATTGATCTGTGACCTTGTGGATTGTATTTGTCTCACTCTGCCCTAAATGGGTCATAGCATCAACTAAATGGATATTTGGTTTTGACATTTAGGAATCATGCACATTGTTTCCCATAAGGTGTTCACTTAATTTTTCATGAGGGTTTATGGGTTGGTTTTTTATTTTTCTAGGCAAGTCTAAAGTATGATGTTGTCTTTTTCTTCGTTGTAAAACAAATTCTGGGAAATCCATGCCACCTGTGGACAATGGAAGGAAATGAACAACACATGTACCTCATTTCTGGGAAGTTTTGGGCCCTATAACAGCAAGTTACAACAATAATTAAGCCAATATGGGTATTGTTTTGAACATTATTGGGTGTGTTTCACCTTCTAGCAGCCTCAGCATTCAATTTGGGCCATTTTTGTGGATGTGAGCCAGTTATGGGCACAAGTTAGGACTATCCATGATGTCCTCCTAGAGTAGACAATGACAATATTTGAGGTATGGAAAAGCTAAGAGAAGAAATCATGGCTGCGCTAAGTGGAGTTTGCACCTCAAGCCCCAATCCATGAGTCAATAAGTGTAGCTATTAAAAATTTAGTCCAGTTATGTGCAGTTGTTTGTGGCCAGAAAGGCCTAAAAAATTTAACTGAATCTGGTTTGAATCTCATCAAGCTGGGTGTAGAACCTCGATTAGGGATTTTGAGTTTTGTGGGGGGAGAGCTGTTGGGTTGACAACTGTTGCAAATGCAAACAGATTTTTTTTTTATATATGTTTTGAGGTTGACAATATTGATCCGTGACATTGTGGTCTGTATTTGTCTCACTCTGCCCTACAACTAGCTATCTATCTCTCTGTGAGGTATGTCGATTGTTTCATTAGTGACTTGTCTCCTAAGAGACAAAGTGTGATCGTATTATAAATCTGAGTATAGAAATTAAGGAAGGTCTAAACCACATTGTTTTCTTCTATTTGTCCATTTATAATATTTTTGCATGTGCTTGACTAATTCTGTTGATACATATCCTAGGTAACTGTAATTGATGGATGTACATAGTGTTGAGATGTAGTAATCCTGGCTTGGCTTGGAGAAAAATGGGTCATAGCATCAACTGAATGGATATTTAGTTTTGACATTGAGGAATCATGCAAAAAAGAGTAAAAAGAACTCTGTAATTGAATCACAACTTGGAGAAGGCTCAATTGGGTCTTGGGCACAGCTACAGCAGAGTCAATAGAGTGGATAACATGGTTATACGGGCTATTAGTCTTCTCAATACCTTGGACAAGGACATCAACACATTCTGCATGAGAGTAAGGTATTGCAATTTTAAACTTAGTATTGTTTTTACTTTTTGGGGGGTTTTATATGAAACAGCATTTAAGATAGTTCAGTCAGGTTCAATTCTAATAGCTGTCAAGTTGAAGTTAATTTCCCATAAGCGTCTTTTAATTCTTTAGTTAGGACTCATGAATCATATTTATACTGAAAGGTAAAAGGATTTGTTTATTAACTTAGATTTTTGAATTCTTATCATCCCATGGGATTGTTTATAGCTAGTATTATCTCGTTAATATTTGAAATAAGTATATTCAGTTGAAAAGGAAAACTGCAATTATTTTGGTAAATGATAAAAACTTAATTAAAGTGCATATTTAAAATATAAGATTCAAGAAGAGAACAACTGTGATGGCACTTATAAATTGAATCAGTGCTATGTCACAAAATAGGTTACCAATCATGAACTAGTTCTAATTACCTTTACAACTAATACCTGATGGGTTAGTTTTTGGGGCATCTTTCATCAAATGATAAATATTTTATTACCAATATGCTTTTCTATTTCCATTGATTCACATCGATAGACATTTCAAGTAAGCTTCATTTGCATCTCTCCAATGCTTGCCTCACCATCATTTTTATCTTCATGTAATGCCAACCTCTTAAACATTCAGGAGGGGAAATTATTGGCTAAGCTCACAAGGTGATTCCACTTTTAGTTGTTCATAAGATAGCTGATAATAACATATTTATATCTCTGGTTAAGTTTCCTCTTAATTCTTGGCACTTCATAAGATAGCTGATAATAATGGATTTATGTCTCTGGTTCAATTTTCTCTTCATACTTGGCGCTTACCAACTTTACTATAGTCTGATGAGGTAGTTAAGGCCTTGGTTATCCATGTTCTTATATTAAGTACTACCTAGATTCTAGGTTGAAACCATGTGGGGGTAAAATATTGATAACCAACATTCTAGGACTAGTAATTGTCCAAAAACAGAGTACAGACTAGAGCATAATGTGTAGTCATGTGCATCTCCATGAGGTAGATCACTTTAGTTATTTTAACCAATTACATAGTTAAACAAAAATTTTCTTTGTATCTTTATTTATGTAAAGAGTCTTCATTTTTTTGGAGGGTTATGTTTGTTTTTCTCTTATTGTAATCCATTCAGTGTAGACATTCATAAAAAGGGTTTGTATAATTGTCTCCAGTGGTTATAAATGTATAGTTATTTTTTTCATCTGGATCTTTCATAATAGGGACCTCAGAAATTGGAGTGGACAAATTTTCAGACATCATCCTTGATTACTTTGTATATCTGTACACTAGTTCGATGTAATACTTACTGTATTGTTGCCCCAGTTATCTCTTTTAGTTCATTTTGAAACATTCGACATAATATTCTTATTAATATATTTATATTAATTTAGAAAGTTTTCTTTATTGGGATAAATTGTTTTAAAAAATATTTCACATTTAGCTTTTATGATTTTTTATTTTCTATGTCCTATTTTTCTAGCAGCAAAACTCAGAAGTTCTATGATGTTACAAATCCTTCACAGCGACACTGGGGAATTTGTTTACCTCCACTAGTGGTAGAGGTTTCCTTGCTTGGATCAGCTTCTTCAAGTGAATTGAGCAAATCACTCGCTCCTGTAAGTGACTTTAGGATTTTAGTATATTGTACTTCCGTCCAATTATCTTTAGCATTTGTTATTGATATCTATGCAAACAACTTTTTCTATGCTTCCATATTAGATTATTTAATAGCTTCTGATTCAGTCCTAAATAATCATTAGTATAGAAGCTAATGTGTATTTTCTTTAGACAACTTATGTTTTACTTCAGTGATTGTGTTCTAGATTCTTTATACATGGATTTATTTTCATTTCCTAATAATATATACCTGTTCATATTTCCATGTGAAACTAGAACACAGGAGGTAATGCTGAGACTTCCCTTTTCAGTGGAGTTGCTGGAAGATCAGTTTTATTGCCAACTAGTGCATCTTGGTATGAAATATGTTTCTTGTCATGGAATATTTGTTTAGTTTTCTAGCACCCCCCTGGATTGGTGCAGAGTAACATTACACATTAAGTTTAGTGAACATAAGCTTCCATATGATTTAGGACTTTGTGGTGGAATATTACATATCTTACTTAATATTTAGATATTAATGGTTGTTGCAGGGGCTCCCATGCTGCACAGGAAAAATCATTTAGTATGAGTATCCCAGCTGTTTAGGGCTCCTCTAATCCTAAAACAATTTCATCTCATTCACTTTCAGTATCGCCAACATTAAATCTCCCTGCCTTGGTGCTGGAATCTGGGGCATCAAGGTTGAGTTCTGATCATGGCAGGCTGTTGGTCAATAAGGGTGGGCAGTCATACACGTTTATATCTAAAAAACATATTGATGCCAAACCTAATGTAATGAGTGGAACAGATATAAAATTAAATTCACGTGTAAATACTGATGGGGAAGCTTTCCATGGAAAGAATGCCAGTTTAGTTGATGCTACTATGAAATGTAGGAGTCATGAAGGTTTTAAAAGTCTATTGAAGCACAAGGGTTCATTTGATTTGGGTAGTGGGCACATTGAAACAACAAGAATTCACAAGAATAGATGCAGCTTCAGTTTCATCTGGTATATTGTCTGTGTTGGAATTTCTAAAGATAGCTTTCCAATCTATGTCCCTCAAAGCAACTCTGTTGTTCAAAGCAATATTAAAGTGAATGTTGTTGCTCTAAATAAAAGCAGTAGAATGCTTTCAGAAAACCATGTTAAGAATTGTTTACAAAGGTCACCATTTGATGATAGGTATCAAAACAATTATGAAGAACACTTTGGCAAAACCATATGGTGAAGGTTGCTCTAAATCTATTTCTTTAGAAGCAGAGGTGCCTCCCTTAATGGAAAAAGTCCAATTTTCAGTGGATGATTATAGTTCTAAATATTTTTCTCTTCATCAAAAGTATGTAAATACTTGCACCCTTAATGGTGACAGTGACACCTTTGGAGTTACTGATCATAAAGCAGAGGAAAGATTAGTTTCAATTGCTGAAAAGACTAGTGCAGGTTCTATCCAAAATTGTGAAAATGAGCCTCTGTTAGAGGAAAGATTAGTTTCAGAAGATGGAAATGCTAGTACAAGATCTATCCAAAATTTTGAAAATGAGTCTATGATAGATGCAACCGATAGAAGTACAAGTACTAGTTTTAAAATTCTCGAGAAAGTAGAAATTGCTAGAGATTCTAATGCCAGTTCTAGAAAGCTAGAATGCTTTGAGAATCTAGTGTGTAATATCCTTCCAGAAGTTTATATGAATGGCTCAAATGTTGGAAAAAAAAATATAATTTCAAACATATTGTCTTTGAATTTTGATTCAGATGATAGTGTATTAAATAGTCCTCACAATTTAGCAAATTTGCTCCTTGTTGAGACTGATAAATGCAATGGGTTGTCAAAGGAAATATCAAGTTCATGGAAGTCTCAGAATAACAAGAATTCAAGATTTTGATTTGCAAGGTCAGAAGGTTCTATAGAAAGATCAAGCCATTATTCCACTCCGAATTTGGCATCGTCTAGGCAATTGTAGAAGGAGTCGGAAAAGGGAAAAGATGTTTTGGAAAGCACAAATGGACATGCACTATTGAATATTGATGGACTATCTAATAATGCTTCTGATCCAAAGGTGCAAGGATTTCAAAGTACTTCAGAGGGAAGCACATTTTTTGTTCCTTCAGAGGCCAAGGGTGAGTTTTTTCTTCTTCTGTTGTTTGATATTAGTAATTTTCTTTTAATAATTTTGTTTTACCTCTTGCTAATATGGCATTTACAGCTTTTGTTTCCTTTTATCCAACCATTTTAAGCCTTTGTATTTTTCCAAGTTTGTTATATATGGATATAGACTTATTTTTATGGATCTAAATACAAGAGATAACCATTTTTAGATGATCCTATCTTTTAAGATCTAACATTGCCTAGGGTATGTCCCTAAGTTGCACTGCGACATGACCAATGTCATGTAGGATTGTCAGATATTCCTTGGCCATCTTGGGGACTTATTAGCATCACTTTCTAAAATCAGTGTCTAAGAGAAAATAAATATTGTGGAAATTGAACCCAGTGATAGATTAATTTTACTCACAACAATTAACAATTGATCATGCAAAATCACTCACAAAAGACACTGAAATCGGAGCTGAACACTAAACTGTATTAAATCAGTGTACAATAGCCAACCCTGTAATAACATAGGTTGCTGAATAAATAACATATATCAGGGATTCGAATGCATAAGGATCAATTCGAATCTAGCATAAAGCAGGCTTACTAAAAATAAGCAAATCCCCCATAGGTGTAAAAAGTTGATCCCAAATCTGTCATGGAGCTCACGAATTAGCAAAATGGCTTAGGCAAGCTAAAGAGTGGTGGAATGGCAGCTCATACATGATTTTTCATGGAGAAAAGAGTGGAGGATGAAGAGGACAAAAAATTAGTTCACCTCACCTAGTCTAGCTTTTCTATTTCCCTTAAAACACTGAAAAAGCAGGGAATAAAGCAGAAAAAGCAGAAGAGCGCCTAGGAGGCCAGGAATAAAGAAGATTTGATTCCTTGGGATTTCCCATGCACTACATGAGTCAAATAAGGCAATTTTTACCACTATGGATAGGTAATAGACAACTTGCACAAGGTGGGACACATGAACTAGGCTAATAAGACAGAAATAATTAAATTAATGTCTAAATGGGTAAACTATGGGTTGATTATTCTAACAACCCCCCTTAAGCCTAACTTATGAGTAATATATCAGAAAATTATAGGGCCTAGAAACAAGGCTTAGTCACCCTTTACATACTGGATGTCCATTTAAACAAGGAAAGAGGCAAAACCAACTTGGGAAAATCCTCCTTTAAACATGGACTGTAAAACAAAATTATAGAATCTTGTCTTCACTCATGCTTCATAGCATGATTAGAAATACCCAGAAGTGATTTTAGATTGCTGAAGGTCTTCTCACAATATTCTTTGGTGAAGATATCAGCTACTTGTTCGGAAGATGAACAGAAGAGTAGGTGAATGGTGCCATCATGCACAAGTTCTCTGATGTAGTGCATATGGATCTCAATGTGTCTGGTTCTCTGCTTCTGAACTGGATCTTTGCAGATTTGAATGGTACTCTGATTATCACATTATATGGTAGTTGATTACTCTGGTTCGAAGCCACACTCTCCAAGTAAACCCTGCAACCATAAACATTGAGTTGCTGCATTAACAACTCCTCTGTACTCTGCTTCTGTAGATGAGAGTGCAATGGCACTCTGTTTCTTGCTTGACCAGATGATTGGCCCATCTGCAAGCATGAACACATATCCTAAAGTGGACTTTCTATTTGTGCTATCACCTGCCCAATCACTGTCAGTAAATCCAATCAAATCAAGATCAGATTTTGCTTTATAGAAGATCCCATGTGTCCTTGTTCCCTGAACAAAGTTAAGGATCCTTCTGGCTGCTTTCCAATGGATCTCTTGAGGCTGATCCATGAATCTAGAAGCCACACTTACTACATAACAAATATTAGGTCTAGTATGTGTCAGATACAACAAACATCCAATCAATTGCCTATACAGTGTATTGTTTACCATAGGTGAAGAATCAGCTTCTTCCAGCTTCACTCCTGAAAGGAAAGGAGTTTTTCTTGCTTTGCAATCCTTCATTATGAATTTGTTCAGCAAGTCTAAGGCATATTTGGACTGGTGCACCTTGATTCCATCTTTGGTTTGAGCAATCTCAAGCCCCAAAAATTGACTTAAGAGCCCCAAATCTGTCATGGAGAAGGCTTGGTTCATAGCTCCTTTTAAGGAATCAATCTCAGCCTTTGAGCTTCCTGTAATGAGGAGATCATCAACATATAACAAAATGATAATTAATGAACCATTAACTAACTTCAAATAGACATTTGGATCTTCTTTGCACCGAACAAAATTCAGTGATAGCAAGAAGCTATCGATCTTGGCATACCAAGCCCTGGGGGCTTGCTTTAGCCCATACAATGACTTTCTCAACCTGCACACAAGAGAAGAGTTAGTAGAAAAACCTTGAGGCTGCTGCATTTATATCTCTTCAGTGAGATCTCCATTTAGGAATGCACATTTTACATCCATGTCATGTACCTCCCATTTCCTTGAGGCTGCAATGGCTAAGGCTAGCCTGATGGAATCCATCTTTGCCACTGGGGAAAAGGTCTCATTGTAATCTATGCCATGAACCTGTGAGTAGCCCTTGGCTACCAATCTGGACTTTTACTTCAATGGTGAACCATCAGCATCAAATTTGGTCTTATAGACCCACTTACACTGTACTAGTTTTCTCCCTGGGGGAAGATCCACTAGCTCCCATGTGTTGCACTTATGGAGTGAGCTGAACTCCTCCTTCATGGTTGTTTGCCATATTGGATCTCCTGCTGCTTATTCATATGTTTGAGGATCAGACTCCACCATCAAATATAATTTTTCAGCAAACATAGGATTCTTCATGCACAGACCACTCTCAAAATGAGATCTAGTCCTCCTTGGGTCATTGGGATCCCCAGCTAGCTCTCCTCCTGCATGTAGTGTCTTGGATACCCATTTTGTCCTTGTAGGTCTGTTAGGGTCTACCATAAACTCATATCCATTAGAAAAATCAGAATCAGCATGTTCAACAAACTCTTTACTTACTTCTTGAGGTTCAGGTGGTGAAGAGGCTTCACCAACTTCCACTGCTGCAAGGGGTTCTTCTTCAAACTGAACACACCTTTCGATGAAGGCTTTGTTTGTGCTCAAATTGATTAGTTTGTACCCTTTTGAATATTCAGAGTATCCAACAAAAAGACACTCTTGGCTTTGGGGCTGCAAAGCCTTCGTCTTCTCTGTTGGAATTCTAGCCCAAGCCTTTGAGCCAAAAATCCTGAAATGGGTCACATCTGGCTTGTGCCCACTCCATGCTTTGAAGGGAGTCATGCCATAAAGATGTTTGTGAGGCACCCTATTCTGAATATATGCTGCACAATTGATAGCTTCGGCCCAATACTTTGGTGGCAAAGTTTTGGCCTCCATCATCCATGTTGCCATCTCCTTCAGTGATCTGTTCTTCCTCTTAGCAACACCATTTTGCTGTGGTGTGTAAGGGATAGAATGTTGCATCTGAATACCTACATATACACAATAATTAATAAACTCGGACTTGACATACTCACCACCATTGTCAGATCTGAGGGCCTTGAGTTTCCTTCCAGACTGGTTTTCAACCAAAGCCTTAAAGACTTTGAATAGGCCAAAAACTTCAGACTTGTGTTTCAGGAAGTGAACCCAGAAATACCTGGAAAATTCATCAATGAAAGTCAATGCATATTTTTCCTGACTCATGGACATATGAGGGAATGGGCCAGCAACATCACTGTGGATCAGCTCGAGGGGTGCAGAGGTTCTCTCATGACTAGCTCTCTCAAATTTGTGCTCTGGGTGTTTTCCTAGGATACAACCTTGGCAGACTCCTTTGGAAAATTTTATCTTGGGAAACCATGTGAACATCTCTTTTTCACTAAGATCAGAAAGATATTTGTAGTTTAGGTGGCCAAATATTTCATGCCAAATCTTGCTTTCTTCATTAGCATGAATCAGAAGAGCAGAATGGTTTGAGTAAGGTAGGAAGTGTGAGAACATGTATACCTTTTGAGCATGATTCACAACTCCTTTTGAAATGAATCTACCAGTTGAGATCTCTGTGATCTCAACTTCATTAGGTGAGAATATGACTTTCTTAGGAGACCCAGTGTGGGTCATCTGGTACACTGATAGGAGGTTGGAGGCAAGAACAGGAACATACAGCACATTGCTGAACTGACCATGATCAAGATCTATCCTTCCTTTACCCAAACTTTCAGTGAGAGAGTCATCTCCCAGTACTATAGATGGTCCTTTCGACTTGTCTAGTGAGGAGAAGGCCTCCTTAGTCGAAACCATGTGTCTTAAAGCTCCAAAATCAATGATAAAACTGGGTGAGCTTGATGTGCCAGCAACTAGAGCATGAAATCTCTCTCTGTCATCTAAACTTGATCCTCCTTCTCTCTTCTTTGAGCTTTCTAGAAGGGAGATGCCATTCTTCTCCAGGAGTTGGGTCAGCATATCTATTTGCTTCTTCATACAAGAGCTTTCAGTGTGATTTCCCTTATTGCAGTATGCGCACTTGCTCATTTCACCTTTGTTTTTCTTCTTCTGGTAGTTCTTCTTGGGACCTTGTAGATCCTCTAGAGACTCTTTCTTGTCTCTCTTTTGCTCAGGTGGATTTTTATCTTTCTTTTTTCTTTTTGAATCCACCCTCGAATCTGCAGCAATCAAATCTTGATATTTGGATGGTTTGATGGTGCCCATCATCACCAGCTTGTCCTGTTCTTGTGTGAGAGATTCCATGAAATCTGCAAGGCTAGGCATCTTCCAGGTTCAAGATGTCAGTTTTGTGGCATAGAAGGTCGAAAAAAACATTGAATAGTCAGGGCCTAGCTTCAAGAGGATGGCCAGTATGATCTGATCATCTTTCTTTTCGATCCCACACTATTTCAGCTGCAAAACTAGTGCTTTGAACTTGGAGAAATATAGCTGCAGGGATTCAAAGCTATTTGGACTCAGAGAAATCAGCTCATTTTCGATTTGATGTCCCCTCATCTCATCTGTCTTTCCAAAAAGATCAGAAATATTCTCCCATACTTCATTTGGTGATGTCAATCCATCAAGATGGAAAAGGAGGTCTCTGGAAATACTCAGACACAGGAGACCATAGGCCTCATCCCTCCTGCTGTGCCATTTTATCTTCTCTGCAACTGCATTGGGCTCTACTTCTATTGCCATAGTCACCCTGTAGAGGCATTTCTCTCTCAACAGTATCTCCATCTCTTCTTTCCATTCAAAGAAATTGAAGGGAGTCAAGATAGTTTTCTGTGATTGATCCATAGCTTAGAAAATCTGTCCCAACTGTCAGTAGAAGGCTCCTAGTCACTGATGTCAAACCTACAAAACAATTTTGGAGGAGAGAAAACAATCTACAAGTGCTCTGATACCATGTGTAAATTGAACCCAGTGATAGATTATTTTTACTCACAACAATTAACAATTCATCATGCAATATCACTCACAAAAGAGACTGAAATTGGACCTGAACACTAAACTGTATTAAAACAGTGTACAATAGACAACCCTGTAATAAAATAGGTTTCTGAATAAATAAAATACATCAGGGATTCGAATGCATGAGGAGCAATTCGAATCTAGCATAAAGCAGGCTTACTAAAAATAAGCAAATCCCCCATAGGTATAAAAAGTTGATCCCAAATCTGTCATGGAGCTCACAAATTAGCAAAATGGCTTAGGCAAGCTAAAGAGTGGTGGAATGGAAGCTCATACATGCTTTTGCATGGAGAAAAGAGTGGAGGATGAAGAGGACAAAAAACTAGTTCACCTCACCTAGTCTAGCTTTTCTATTTGCCTTAAAACACTGAAAAAGCAGGGAATAAAGCAAAAAAAGTAGAAGGGCGCCTAGGAGGCCAGGAATAAAGTAGATTTGATTCCTTAGAATTTCCCATGCACTACATGAGTCAAATAAGGCAAGTTTAACCACTATGGATAGGTAATAGACAACTTGCACAAGGTGGGACACATGAACTAGGCTAATAAGACAGAAATAATTAAATTAATGTCTAAATGGGTAAAATATGGGTTGATTATTCTAAAAAATATAAGGCCTTAACACTACACTCACTAACCAACAAATTACCCCTTAGTAAGAGACTATTCAATCTCTAATTCAGCCAAGATTTAGATTTTTTTCTTTAAATTAGCTAGGTCAGACCCTCTCTTACTCTTACCGTCTTCTCTGCCCTACCTCTATCCTCTTGCAGAAACATACTCTATGTTATAATGCTGTACTAATGGTAGGTTTTGAACAATTATTCATGAACCTTGAACTTTGTACTTGTAAATATAACTCCACACCAAAATACAAGACCCAGGTCTTAGTGAGGCTCTTATATTCCATTGAAGAAGCAACACATCCCACGTGGGGAGTCAGAGTGGAAGGCGTAAACATGCCATAGTGTCTAAAGGGAATTGGAACTTAAAACTAATTCATAATCAGATAATCAAGGCAAGGCACTTTCACATTCCACTCAAGCAGGATGGAGACATGCTTTATTAGCCATATGAAGAAATAGTTTCTTGTAGGCAGTTCAAATGGGGAGTATGAACCTCTTCATGATTTTCTCTATCCTTTGCTTCATAATAAATGTGCATTTTATGGTCAAGTAAATTCCTTCATTTTGAAAGTCATAAGTCTTGATAAGAATATGCCTTTATGCAACTGTGCATTATAAGAACACTGTAGAATACCAGTCTCTCCAACCTTTTCGATAGGTTTAAGCAATCTCAAAATCTTACTAGAATCTAAATTTTAGTGTAGTCTTATCTTAGGTGACCATACATTCTAAGGAAAGTTCAGTTCTTATCAATGGTTATTTCGCTCTATGAACTATTGTCCAATGATCATGGAAGTTGTTTCAGATCCTGTACATCTCAACACATAGCTGATATATATTTTGTTATACCTAATCGTTTGCAAGTTTTTCAAGTTTATTTCATGCTTAACGAGTTGTTCTGCCTTTCAAATAATAGGTATCATCACTTAGAATCCAAATATACAACCCTTTAAAGGTTTCTCTAAATATGCAATGTTGTAGGAGCAGGGTATTTCTCTTTATATTTGCAACAGGCCTCTTTAATTATTGAATCCACTATTAGGTGCCCTTATAGACAAGGAATAATGATTCACAAAGCATAACTCCTCCATACAAAATGGTATCTTTGAAACAGTAAATGATTCAATCCTAAATACTTGCAATACTTGCAATTCCCCAAGTCAAAATACTTGCAATTCTTTGAATTCTAGGTCTAGAGATCATTTTTGCAAGACATTACGGTGCATAGGGAGTCAAGTCTCTAATTTTGCAAATGATAATCGTCGAGTCTCCATTAGCAATAAGTTTCTGAATCTGACTGGCTCTTCGAATGTTTATCACTTGATTTAAGGCTAAAATAGGATTCACAATAAGAAAAGAAACCTTTTGTAGTTTGATCACAACCATAGACCTGCTTATCATGGAACCTTCTCAAAGAAAAGTTGAATATAATTTGCATAATTTTAAGTTTATTAATTATCAAAGCAACAGGTTTTGTTTTAATTTTTACAGCCCATGATGAGGAACATCTTAAACACCTTGAAGCTCATGGATTCTTAATATTGCAATAGACAAGAGGGAAAGTTTTGTTTCTGACTCTTTGTTTTTGATGCAATGATGGCATTGGGCTTCGAAATCCTTTCAGGAAGGGCTCTTCTTTGGACTATGAGAATGATAGTGATGAAGAATGGGAAGAGGTACTCATTACTAAATCCATTTGTTAAGAAAACTTGTAGTATTTTTATTACCTTTAGTTACAGAGAAAATTCTACATAGCTCTTAGGAATTATTTTATCATAAATACTAGTTACTTGTAAGTTGTAATAGTAATAATTATGCAGTTTCTAGATTGATATCTATCATAAATTTGTTACTACAAAAATGACTAAATTCACATATATATGACTGTTAGTAGCTAATTTACCGTAACTTAGTCGTATTTAGCTTAGTCATTAGTATTTTAACATCTAGTAGTTTATTTAGTTGTATATTTGGTCATTAATGGTTGCAATTGGTGACTAAATTAGTGACTAAATCAATGGCTAACTCAGTGACTAAATCAGTGACGAAATCCATGACTAAATCAATGACTAAATCATTAACTATCACTGACTAAAACAATGACCAAATCAATGACTAAATCATTGAATATCAATGGCTAAAGCATTGTCTATCAATGACTAAATCATTGTCTATCAATGACTAAATCAAGAACTACTAAGTCAAGCTATTACTGACTAGTGAAATACGACTATCTATAAGATAGTGGAAATTTGCTAATATTAGTCACTGACTCAAAAATAGTCATTTATAGCTTGATTTTAGTCATTTTTTTAGTCATTAATTTCTCATTTTCTACTAGTGCAATAAGTGGCATAATGCCTTGTTCTTCTTGATCCCCTACATGGAAGTATTAAGTATTGATCTTTGTCAATCTACGTTTTCTTTAATTAGACATCTCGATCCATTCCAATCAGGTCTGTTAACAGTAGTGGGATTTTATAAATAATTTATAATAGGAATAAATCAATATGAGATTTAACGAGATATTAGATTGTGTATGATCATTTAGATAGATATTTACTTTCATGAGTTACGCCATGAGCATGGGTGAATAGATGAATCTTAATATACTGTAAAATTGACAATTTTATGAATAATGAAGAACAGAGCATATAACTTTGCTTATGTTTGATCAATTTGTGATGCTATTTCATCCTTAACCCTCTTGTAATTATTTGTGTATGATCCCATTAGATTTCTTCTGTTAAATCATTCAATCGCAGGAACAAAACTTATTTTTTTCATGTAAGAAATATGAGTAAATCATGAAGTTGAATGGTATAGAAGATTCGATGGATGTGGAGAGACCGAGACCTAATCAACGGTTATAACTTGATCTAAATTGTGCAGAAGAAATCGAATTAAAAAAATTGGTAAAAAGAAGTTTGAGTTGTATCAGCAAAAAGGGTGGTTTTCCGATTTCCCATTCTGATCAGAAGATTAACGTTCCACTGCTAAAGATCCTCTGAATGAGAAATTTGGTCTGTAAGTTGTTGAAATTTTGGATTTTGATTTATTAATAACTTGAGTCCATCACTTTCTATTCTTTGAGCTACTTGTTCGGTTGATTTACTAAATTTTGAAGCTTGTTTCTTGCAAAATGGATTTCAAGACATCTCTAGGTAACATGTTACTAGTTTGTTTATGCAAGTTGATCTTATATAGGGGATGCATCTTGTCATCATCAAAGTAAACCTGATTAGAATTGTATTAACCTAGGTTTAATTTTTTTCCCATAAATGTAGGCTCAAAACCTACTATATTGAACCTTCCATGGAGAAAGTCTATTGATGGAAATAATATCGAATTCACACAAGAATTGATATGAGACTTGGGGAGTGTTTCCTTTTTGAATTGTGTTCTATCATTTTGAATAGCAGTGAAAGATCCAATCATGCCCTATGCTTGAGAAGAAGGTCTAATATATGTTTGCTTCGTTAAAAACACTTGTTTGTTGGGAATTTTTTTATTACTGTGACAGTTGAATGCGTCATTGGAAATATAGCACCATCATTCACCAGGTGCTTGAAATCCCTACATAGTCATTCAAGGATGAACCCATGGGTTTTTGACGTGAGGTGTTTCATGATGCTCTTTTGTTGCACCTGCATCAACATCCATATCTTCTTGATATCTCTTTCTATGGATGAAGGATATATTTTACATCTTGCCAATATTTCAGATTAGCAATCGTATCCAACATTTCATGTCGATGATGCAAATAATCAACTAATCTAACATTTTGTCTCTTCTTAGATATTATACCTTTGGGTTCATAGTTCCATTTAAAACTCATGCACGGACTCAAACTTTGAAATATTTTCTTCGCCTTTTGTAATTCTATATGATAATTTACAACAAAAGGTCCAAATTGATAACGGATATTGAAATTTGTAGCGCTACTATTTTTCCAGAACTCGACAACATCAAAATTAAGTCTCTACAGTATGTATTCTTGGAAAAAAATTCTTCAAGTTGGGAAGGATGAAAAATGGTAAGGTGTTAATTCAAATACATAAAATAATATTTAAGGGTTATCTACAAATAAAAACCAATCCCCCCAAAATGCATCAGGGCTCGTTTAGAGAATTCTTTTGTAACCAGGAAGAATCCTATGAAAAGGGGCTCCATTAATGGTAACAAAGAATTTTAACATGAATTATCCACAAACGCAAGGTAATTTCCTTTGGTTGGGTGATGTATAATCAAGTTGATATGAGATTGACTAAAATGGTCTAGAAACTAGTAAATGATCATGTACAATAGGTATTACTGAAACCTAAAGTATTTGAGAGTAGAGAAGATTGCAAAATGCTCTTTAATGGTATCTAATAAATACTTAGGGAAACCAAGATTTTGTTTAGGGTAAATGGGATTACAAATCTCATATTTAAAACCTATGGAGATATTTGTGGCTGGAGTGTGCGCAAGTGGTGATATTTGTTTGTAAACTTCCTATCCCAAGTCACGATTGAGATCCTGTATTTGACATTTTCTTGATTTAGTTCATCCTCTAACAGATTATTCAGAAAATCGATAACATTTTTGGCATTTTCCACTAGTTCTTGTTCAAATTTTCTGTTGCTACTACCAAATACCGTATGGATGAATATATCACCAATTCCTTATCTAAAATATTGTGCAAGTAGGGCCTATAGAATCCCATATAATATATTTTTCCCCTTGAACCTGCAGTTGGCCTGGAACCTATTTCATCAATTTATCATTCTTTGTATGCAACTCCTGACATTTGGCCTCCCAAGAATTAGTCTTGGATTCCCAAGTCTTATTTTCTCGCTCACTTTGCGATGCCAGGTTCTTCATGGTCTTGTTCTGGTTTTCAACCGAGTTAGCTCTAGGTCCTTCAAGCTGACTTGTGACATGGCTTGGACTATTGTCTGTTCACTGGATTGAATTATAGGATCAATAATTATGCCTTCAATCTCTTTCTCTTTCTCTTACAAATTCCTCTCGAGCTCATCATATTTTCCTTTCAAAGCATTTTCACTTTTCCACCACCAAATTCATGTCTTTATGCCCTTACTTTTCCTTATCAACAAACTTTAGAAAATTTTCCGTACATTCAGTCAATTCATTATTCAAGCCTTCTTTTTATTTCTCTATCTTATCAGGTTAACGTTCTTCTATCAATTGAGTAGAAGCTATTTTTAAATTCTTTTTTAGAAACTAGATGGTATTCTCCTTTTCATCCAATAAACTTTTCATGCTTTCTCCCTTGTTAGCCTGATCCCCAACAACTAAAATATTTGTTTGTATCTTTTTAATATGTGCGTGATGTGTTTTATTTTCCACCTTTTCCTATCTAAGATGATTCTCAATTTTTCTTTTAGTAATTTCCATCTTAGACAACTTCAATGCGGACTTCAATAAGTTTGTATAGAATATATCCCTAGTCTATTTGTGAAAATGGATCATGTCTGGGATAGGAATGTCCTCCAGGTCCATTTTTATTTCAAAAACCTTTCTATTGGTTGCTAATGCCAAGTTTAGATTGCTATGGACATGGTCTCTAACATCAATAAGTGACACATCTTGATTTGAAATCTTTCTTACTTCTGAGTATAACTTCAGTGCTTCGTTTGAAGTTATAGTCTTTGTTTCCTTATATGTATCCAACATATCAATCTTGTTCCTGAATTGTGATCTAGATTCCGTTAGTGTGTCAGTGAAGGCATACTCCTCGACCTCAAAAATAGGTCCAGTTATTTTCACCTTCTACTTTCCTTTCTCCTCTTATATATTTTGGACTAGCTGCCCGTCTACTTCAATATTTTTCCTCTTGGGAGTCCTGGCAGTTTCCTCTTCCTCGGTGTCCATGGAATATGAAAGATCTAGTTTACTTATTTTCTTTGAGTGACTCAATAGGGGCGTAATGTGTACAATTGCTTCAACCAAATTAGAAATATCAAGCATCAAATAAGTAATTTCCTTTACAGAAGAACTTGATTCCTCGTGTACATCAGTATCTTTGGGATTCTCCTTTGGATAGTCATCCCAATTGGAAACATCTTCCAACCCAACAACCTCCGTATGCTTGAAAGGATTTCTCTTTAGATATTTCCTCCTATTTAGGATGACCTAATGAGAGTCATGATCAGCTATAGGCTCTATAGGAAATCCCATCTCCTTCAATAAGTTCTCAATCATCTGAAAAGTAGTTATCGGCACACCAAGCCACGGATTTCAGGAAACTTGGGGTTTGGTCAGTTGCAAAAAAATAGAAGTAAGACTGGTGAATGTTATGTACGTTAGTTCCTTATTCTTTGAGCAGTCTCAGCTTCTCCCTGACCTCACTAATGGATCCATTTAGCAGAAATGTATCAAATACCTCAACATCCGTATCCTCAAAGTTTTCTTCTATTTTATGATATCTAGTGTCCTGAAATTCCACACTTTCAACTTGAGTCATTTTATAGTTTACGAGGGGGAAAAAGGCCGACCTAGTGATTTTGATAGGTGGATGAACAACTCCGTATGAGTTGGTTGCTCCTGCACTATTCTGGATCTCACTTTTCGATGTTGTAGAATAAAATAATGCCGTAAATTCACATGCGCGACACTCTTTATACTTTTTTAATACCCTTATCCATCGTGCATCTTTATCTCGCAAAACAATTTTTGGTCGTAGATCTAAACCTTCAGTAAAATTTAACCCTCAAAGGATAAAACATTTCCTGAGTGATTGATATTTCTAAGACAAAATCGACGGCATCGGTTTTACCCATCGTGATCTCCATTTCCCAGTTGTTTTCTCTTTATCATCCCTCGCATCTTCAAAATGTGAAACAAATAACGATCGTAGATGTTTTCTTTAAGAGATCTCAACCATCCAAAGGTGCAGCATTTACCCTGTTTCGCAATCCATCATCTTGCTAAACCATGTGCACTTTTGCATCATGAAATATATCAGTTTTGGCGATCAATTCCTCACTAGATATCCCTTGTCCAAAGGAGCAGGGTCTACTAACATTTCGCAACCCCAAATTGTCTTATCTCTTGCGCATGTTTGAGCAGTGAAATACTTCTCCTTGGTAGATATTCCCCATATAGAATCCCGAACTTAAACTGTGCGGTTCCTACCAATATTTTGTAGCCCCGACAACATTTATCTCTCGTGCACATTGCATCGGTGAAATGCATCTCCACCCTAGATCTAGCACGCTAAAAATTGTTCCCATTGGGATAAGCAGACCCTACAAGATTTCACGGCATTGACACCCATTATCCTTCGTGTATGTGGGATTCATGAATTCTCCATCCGTCGTCGATCTTGGACACCATTCAATTTTGGATGTTAAATTCTAGAATGCTTAACAGATTTCACATACCTCTGCAGTTCATGTTTCAACGCATATTTCCCCAATGAAATCTACCTTATTCGTCAATATTCAGTGCCTGTTTATCCGACAGTTTATCTTACTTGACATTTAACCTCGTTTTGCTAGAGTAAATCTTCCGTAAAGACCACGCTTCTTTCCTTGGCAAAATATCTATCAACTATCGATTTTCTTTACCATGGATCTGCGCCATTCATTCGTGCCGCTAGATAACTATGAGCAGAATTCCATATCTGAACCCAAACGTGGGGTTATAACTGTAGGTTTCTTTGATATTTGTTCATTCCACACCATGGGATGATCCATTTTGCATTCAAACTTAGGATAAGCCTCCCAAGAAACCTCAAAAACACAATACATGAATTTTTTCCCTATACCCCCTTATTTTTTCTCGTTTAAACCTTTGCAAGGGAATTAGTGCAGTTGCTCATGTAGAAATCTCCAAAATTTATCACAAGTTCTAACAAATGTCTCTTACCAACTTGATTGCTTAGCTACATTCCACTCACCCTGAGCATAAATATTTCTGGAAGAAGACTCCATGTGTGATATGTAATCTTCCACCCAATCCATATGTGGATGAGTGGTATCAAATGGAAGAAATGTGTGCCTATGCTGCTTCTCCATACATGAGTCTTCCACATCTATAGAAATATTATGATCCCTCAAGCTCCATGGAAGTAGTGCACGACTCCAATGTCTTAACTCCCTACCATCAGGTCCACTCAATGGGTACAAGTTAATGAAGGAGGAATCAAATAATTTAAGAGGATTCCTCTATTGTTGTTGGGAAGGGAATGGTGCATTTATCAATTTATAATGAACACATGTCAGATCCTCCCACTCATCATGTACCACCAACAAGGAAAAATCCCTTTACTCATTTACCATCCTAATGTTCAATGGTAGTAATAGGAAGTGCATAGGATGAAAAATTATGAACCAAATCAAAATTTCTGCAATATTCATCCACCAAGAATGTGCATGGATCCTTGTCTCCCTTTATTGGTCCATCATATGTATAATCTTGCACCTCTTCCAAAATTTTACAATTTCCACTGCGTGGTAGCTCCAAATGTCTCTGAAATAGTGTAAGTGTTTCATATTTTCTCTGTTTCTTCTCCAATTCTAAAACACATGCAAATAATCCACACAATGATGTCTCTAGAGAATAATCCACCACCCATAATGGCTACTCATGAGGTTTCCACTTCAAGGTATGCATTTTAAATAACTTTCTACCGATGAAAGCAATTCTTGTGCATCCTTGATCCTCCATTTTAGTGATATATTTACCAACCCAATCCATGAATGGATAATCAATTTTTCTTGTTGATTCAATTGGCATATGCTAAAATATATTTCCCATATCTAAGAACCCTTCAGCCTTCCTCTCAATCTCAATAAGTGCTTGGAAAACATTTTCTTCATCATAGTTTTTCACAAGAATATGCAAATATGAACCTTCCCCATGTTTTTACTCCACATGAGGTTCCAACAACACATCCAAATTACCTCCTACCATGTGCACATGATCATTTTTCATGCAATATGGAGGGCTCAGTACATCCAACTCCTTTCAAATTTGATCAATATACACATTAACTCTTGAAGAGATTCTGGGGTTGTCTTCACGGAATCGTATGTAGCCTCCCATTTGCTATGGATCCTTTCGGACTCCTCTACTTCCTTCTTGAATGCATAATGATAAATTTTAGCCACTGTGAGGAGATGATCTATGTGAGATAGTAATTTCATGTATCTCTCCTTCATCTTGACCATTCCTTCTTTAAGGTCAATGAACTCTTCTAGAAAGGATTCTCCTTCCAACTCTCCTCCAAATTATTTTCAACAACATATTTCCACCAAGGCATTGGTGTAAACAAAGTTTTTCATGGTTGTCATAAGATTCTATGTATCCTCCTTTAGTGTTCCACTACAAATAATATCCTCTACTTGTGTTTCTCCTTCCAATGGATGACACATAATTTCATCTCGCTTGTATCATGGATCCACAACACAAATCTCATTCTCAACATATCGACTAGCTTTAGAATATCTTGCAAATTCACTTCCATGATGTGAATTGGAGGGTATTTCTAAAGGTTGCAATGAAATGTGATATTTTCACAAATCATAAAATACATCATACCTTGGAATTTTATCTTCATAATCTTCATGTAGGGATATTATGGCGGCTTTCTCTTCCACTAGATTCTAGGGTTCACACCCAAATGGTGTGGCCTTGTCTCCTTCTTCATTATGAGACTCAAGAGTTGACTATAAATATGATTTATAATATTCATTTGGTTATGATAAAAAAAGATGTCTCACCACCCTCACATGAACCAACATCCTTAGCAATGATCTGGAAATCACCCATAAAGAAGATGGAAGCGCAATCAACTTGTCTTTCTTCTCCTATGCAGTAACCTTGCAATGAATTGCACTCCACCTCATGAATATCTGTCTCTAATTCATTTCTATTCTCTTCTAGGAAACTTGAGACTTCTCTATCTTGAATGGTTCTCATTACACAACGTTTAGAATCTCCATTTGAATAAAAACAAAACAATATGATTATGCTTGAACATGTAGATGGATTTAATGAATATGCAATTTTGGTTCCTTCTTCTTCGTTTTTAACCAAAGAGGTGGAACACGTTGGTTCCTCTGGATGGTTTTCTTCCTTTGAATGAACACTCATCAAAGTTCTGAATCCAAAATACATACTTGAAATAAACATAATCCTTGAAATTCATGATTGCACAAATATCCTTCCCCAAAGCTAGATACTCCTCATTGCAGCGAGGCATGTTTCAAATGATTCTATCACCTTGGTGAAGTCTTTGTCAACCATTGAAGTTTTAGAGCTTATATCTTATCTATATGATGTATAATAGAATTAATCATCCTCAAATATTGGTAGGTCATCATCAACATAGAGGGTTTCTTTTCATATTGTTCAAAGTCTTATTTTATCACTTGTAGGAGCCCCACTGACTTCGACTTGAATTAGTGATTGGCAATATGTCTTCAATAAGAGATTAATTACATGGGATTGGAGGAAATTGATTTTATACCACTTTAATTAACCTAAGGAATCAATAAGATTCACTAACTTTATATGATAAAACTTCAGACAAGTAGTTGACACGTGGGAAAATTTACCAAGTAAAAATAGAAATTTCAATGGGGTTTGAAAGAGAACCAAAATAAAAGGTAGGAGACTGAATTTTCATATCCCTAATCACCTGAATGTTGGGCCATTTTAGGTTTCTAGCATCTTCTAGGATGAATTCTACTACCAGGCTTCTAGGAGTCCCAACCGGTGCAAACGTGATCTTAACAATCATTTCCAGGAAACCATAGGATACGGAAGGATTATGAATGTTATAATTATATTTTTATGAATATAATACCAATTTACTCAGGTCTAAAATATTTATCTATAGCCACAAGAAAATTTAAGGCCGCACTATGAAATCTAGTTACCGGGATTGCACAACTAGTCAAATTTTAGTGGTTTCCAAATGAATTAAAACAGACACTAAATTTTTTTTAAAACAGGGGATGTCACAATTATAGAATTAAATAATTTTAATAACATAAATTAGAAGGAATGTAATTTTTTAGATACATAAATTTGTTTGAACTAGAAAACTAGTCATTTTAGACATGAAATCTAGGTAAGGTGTAAACGATTAATAAGAATCTCGATCAAAACATATCAGATTGTTATGAAATTTGAAAATATATTAAATAATAATAGAACAGGGCCACTAGGGTAAAAATAATTCTCATAATAAGCTCATAGGTAACCTCTCATAGCAAAACGCCAAAAATATGGCATCTGAAGCTAGGAAACCAAAGGGAATCAATACTTGAACCTCCCAAACTCCGTGAGTGACCTAGGAGTGGTGTGAAACTGATATTAAACAATATAATATACATAATAACATTAAAAATATAATATTTATCTGTAATTTCCCATTACATTACTCCAAAAATGCCAGTACTACATAGAATTGAGAGGAGAGAAGAAGAATAAATATCACTGATAGGAGACGTCCAAGTTCTTCAAGATGATATGATAATGGAATGAAAGAGACATAAAAACCTGAAAGCAAAATTATTCAATGGATTAAATGAATTGATATATCAAAACACTTGAATCATTCGCTAAGGGGCACACCACCTAAAGCTCTAGTTAAGGCACAACACTCAACTATTGAGAGCAGATATGAAACTCCAAACCACAAATGATAAAAAGGTTGTGAGATGAGTGTGATTTCATTGTTTTATAATATAATTAGGATTCAATATTAAATTTGGTACAATGCGTGGCCCACTTTACTTGTCCAATGCGCCATAATGAATGCACGAGGAAACCTGCTTGTTTTCTCGCCCTTTCGAAACTGGTCCTTCCAAGAGTTATGTGATTTTAGGATGAATTGAATTTATCCACTTTATAAATTTCTCCCTTCCTTATTTTAGGTTGAATTTCGTTTTCTCTATTTTAGAAACTACATCTCCAAAAGTTTCCTTGTTTTTGACCCTAACATATTTTTCTGCAGTTTGCTCCTTTACCCTAGCTTTTCTCTTATTACTGAATTTGCAAGATCCATCTTTTTGGCTTGAGTGTTTTTTTCATTTTCTTGATTTGCTTGATTATTTCCATTTATGCATGCCAACGCATGGTCCACTTGGACCCGTGTACCCTTCTTGTCACATAGGAATAACTTAATCAGAAAATTTATTAAAATAAGATAATAATTAATAAGATTAGAACTTGCATATAGTCTAGTTGCACATAAATGTTTATTTATTTACAAAATACCCTTTGTAGGCTAGAAACACTAGGTTTTTAGGACATAAAACACCATGGTAACTTGGGATGGACATTACACATTAAATTTAGAGTGTATAATATTACATCTAACAATTATATTAAATTAGTATTGTATATTATATAGTATATTAATATATTAAATATGTAGTATATAAATAGATTAACATTATATAATATATTAAGTACATTTAGCAAATAGTTACGTATTTGAAGGTTATTTGTCCGACAAACAAGGAGGTTTCATACACAAACTTGGTGTCTCTCTTTGCAATAACCTTAAAAATAGACGATAATGATAATGATACTAATATATTAAAATTATAATGTAATAATATATTAACTATATAATATATATGCTAGCATATTGTATATTACCTAAATATTGGTATTTTTTTGGAATGAAGGGACTAGAGGGGACTTTAGAACTTTTTGAACTCAGGGGTGAAGAGAACCATGACAAATGGATGCACATGGAGAATTAATGAAGTTTGTGAAATTGACAATTTTTATCTAACATGACTCAAAATACATGAACTTATCGAAACTTTAATAGAATACCAAGAGGGCCAAACAAAATAGGTTTTGTTGAGACAAAATATGAACGTGACCAATACGTTGAACCAAACACAAATAAACCAACTTCACGATAGGATATGTGATAGGAGAACCTGTTGCGTCTGCAACAATTCCCCAAAATTCTAAAAAATTTGGGACCCCCCCTTTTTTCTTTGAGTTAGTTAGTTCTTTTCTTGTTTTCAGCTTATTGTTTTTGGCCTTTGGATTTTGAAGTGTCTTCCAAGAATTTTGGTCGCTATCAATCATGGTTTCTCCTCTTTTAAATGATCTAAGGAATCCCATCTTGAGCTCCTTTTTCTTGCTTTGCAAATTCCTTCAAAGTTTTCTTATATCGGGAGGTTTTTCATTTGACTGTTCCGCCGTTGTGGGTGTTCTTCAGCTCTTAGTTTTTTTTTCCTGTCTCGCCGTTGCGGGTGACTTCTGGAACTTGGTTGTTTTTTCTGCCCCGCCATTGCGGGTGTTTTTCGGATCCCCGTTGTCATTTTACGGCGACTGTACGAGGATTGGTGTTTTCGTCCCGCCGTTGCGGGTGGTGGACTTTTCCGGTATGTTGCGGGTGCCTTTGAAGTCTTGATTGGTTTTGTTGAGCCCGCCGTTGTGGGAGATTTTCAAGTCTCGATTCGTTTTGTCGCTCCGAATGTTTGTTTCGCGTCGACTGCTGCGGAGGTAGGTTACTTCGTTTACCGTTGTGGGTGGTGGAATTTTCCTGTATGTTTCGGGCGTTGTTTATTCCGCATCGGAGGGGGATAAAGACTTTCGTCTCCACCGTTGCGGATCGTTGGGAGTTTAGAATTTTGTTTTTGCCAACTGACGTGTTTCGGAGCCCGATAGATTGCCTTTTTCCTCGTTGTGGACAACCGTATACTCTGAGCGTCCGCCGTTGCAGGGGAGGCCAGACTTTTGGTCATCCGACCAATGTATCCGCTGCCGCCTGACTGCATTTCTTGATGGTATGACCTATGTTTTGCGTTGCGGGTGATTTAATGGTCAGGATGGTCCGCCGTTGCAGAGAGGGCTGAGCTTTGTCGCCCGACTAAAGCTTTCATGTCCGCTCCGACTGAGTTGACCTGTCGCACGTATGAAGTTTTTTATATATACCGTGGGCGGGTTTTGGTTTTTTATTGTTATTTTTCACCCAGGCCGTCGTAATACGCTCCGCGTTTTCGACCTCACGATTCTTGTGGAAGCATCATGCCTGTACCCACGTCCAGCCGTCGATTGAAAGCTCCATCGTTGTCGCCACTTCAGTTGTGCACTTCTGCCAGGTAGGATCTTTACCCCCTTTTTTCTCGATTTTGTATGGGTGACTTATGCTGTGTGGAATATTGTCAATATTATGGCCCGTAGTTCCTTTTCGTTCACATATGGAGTTTTTATACCCACGGCTAGGGTTGTCGTTTTCGTTTCCCCGGTAGTTTGCGCCCACATTTTATCTCTTATTATTTTTGGGGTTTCGATAGCTCGTGCGGTTAGAGGGGGGGGGGTTCCTTTTAAAATCCCACACTTCATTTACCTCCTCCATTTTAGTTCGCCCTTAGTGGTAGAGGTAGACACGGTGCAGGCGACCGTTATGCCGCCTGCACCTGGTTCAGTTCTTGTTATGATGAGATCCTTAAAACGTCTTGGATGGGGTTTTCGCCGGATTTTTCATGGTAGATACCCGGCTGGTCGATTCCCCTATGCGTTTGCCCTTTTCTTCGAGCCCTAACCTGTGTCCGCGTTGCACTGTTCGTCGTTTTCCACCACGCGAAATCCTAGGGCCGCGCCGTTGTTGGTTTTTGACGTTTTGGGGGTAGAATGAATAGTGGTGCTGGTGAGAGCTCCCTGTCCGGAAAGCTGTTGTGGACCCCCACGGTTTATCATTGCACAGATGTAACTTCCATGTCCGCATAAGCTTTTACCTTCTTTTTCATCCCTAGCAAAACCATGACTGAGTTCAGAGATTTATAGTCGCACCTAGCATTTAAAATCTATGCATTTGCATCACATATCGTTTCATTGGTAAAAATGGCATACTGGAAAGTAATGTAAGTTGGATGATGGACCGGTTAATGAGTAAATTCATGTTAGTACTATAGCTCGTTATATTGCAGAAATAGTCTGAGTTTTTGTGCTGATAGTTTCAGATAGTTAGGATATAAATTGG